>CAKZFB020000092.1:0-166483 GCA_936432065.2 Rutpela maculata
GGTTTCATCAAACCCATCCTAATTTCTTCAAACCCATGCTAATTTGCTCAAACCTCAGATAAATTTTCAAACCTCATAAATTTTCGTTCGGATTCATCAAACCCATCCTAATTTCATCAAACCCATCCTAATTTCTTCAAACCCATGCTAAATTGCTCAAACCTCAGGTAAATTTTCAAACCACATAAATTTTCGTTCGGTTTCATCAAACCCATCCTAATTTCGTCAAACCCATGCTAAATATGTCAAACCTCACATAAATTTTCAAACCACATAAATTTTCGTTCGGTTTCATCAAACCCATCCTAATTTCTTCAAACCCATGCTAATTTGCTCAAACCTCAGATAAATTTTCAAACCTCATAAATTTTCGTTCGGATTCATCAAACCCATCCTAATTTCGTCAAACCCATGCTAATTTTGTCAAACCTCACATAAATTTTCAAACCTCACATAAATTTTCGTTCGGTTTCATCAAACCCATCCTAATTTCTTCAAACCCATGCTAAATTGCTCAAACCTCACATAAATTTTCAAACCACATAAATTTTCGTTCGGTTTCATCAAACCCATCCTAATTTCATCAAACCCATCCTAATTTCTTCAAACCCATGCTAAATTGCTCAAACCTCAGGTAAATTTTCAAACCACATAAATTTTCGTTCGGTTTCATCAAACCCATCCTAATTTCGTCAAACCCATGCTAAATATGTCAAACCTCACATAAATTTTCAAACCTCACATAAATTTTCGTTCGGTTTCATCAAACCCATCCTAATTTCTTCAAACCCATGCTAAATTGCTCAAACCTCACATAAATTTTCAAACCACATAAATTTTCGTTCGGTTTCATCAAACCCATCCTAATTTCTTCAAACCCATGCTAATTTGCTCAAACCTCAGATAAATTTTCAAACCTCATAAATTTTCGTTCGGATTCATCAAACCCATCCTAATTTCATCAAACCCATCCTAATTTCTTCAAACCCATGCTAAATTGCTCAAACCTCAGGTAAATTTTCAAACCACATAAATTTTCGTTCGGTTTCATCAAACCCATCCTAATTTCGTCAAACCCATGCTAAATATGTCAAACCTCACATAAATTTTCAAACCACATAAATTTTCGTTCGGTTTCATCAAACCCATCCTAATTTCTTCAAACCCATGCTAATTTGCTCAAACCTCAGATAAATTTTCAAACCTCATAAATTTTCGTTCGGATTCATCAAACCCATCCTAATTTCGTCAAACCCATGCTAATTTTGTCAAACCTCACATAAATTTTCGTTCGGTTTCATCAAACCCATCCTAGTTTCTTCAAACCCATGCTAAATTGCTGAAACCTCACATAAATTTTCAAACCACATAAATTTTCGTTCGGTTTCATCAAACCCATCCTAATTTCATCAAACCCATCCTAATTTCTTCAAACCCATGCTAAATTGCTCAAACCTCAGGTAAATTTTCAAACCACATAAATTTTCGTTCGGTTTCATCAAACCCATCCTAATTTCGTCAAACCCATGCTAAATATGTCAAACCTCACATAAATTTTCGTTCGGTTTCATCAAACCCATCCTAATTTCTTCAAACCCATGCTAAATTGCTCAAACCTCACATAAATTTTCAAACCACATAAATTTTCGTTCGGTTTCATCAAACCCATCCTAATTTCATCAAACCCATCCTAATTTCTTCAAACCCATGCTAAATTGCTCAAACCTCAGGTAAATTTTCAAACCACATAAATTTTCGTTCGGTTTCATCAAACCCATCCTAATTTCGTCAAACCCATGCTAAATATGTCAAACCTCACATAAATTTTCAAACCTCACATAAATTTTCGTTCGGTTTCATCAAACCCATCCTAATTTCTTCAAACCCATGCTAAATTGCTCAAACCTCACATAAATTTTCAAACCACATAAATTTTCGTTCGGTTTCATCAAACCCATCCTAATTTCTTCAAACCCATGCTAATTTGCTCAAACCTCAGATAAATTTTCAAACCTCATAAATTTTCGTTCGGATTCATCAAACCCATCCTAATTTCATCAAACCCATCCTAATTTCTTCAAACCCATGCTAAATTGCTCAAACCTCAGGTAAATTTTCAAACCACATAAATTTTCGTTCGGTTTCATCAAACCCATCCTAATTTCGTCAAACCCATGCTAAATATGTCAAACCTCACATAAATTTTCAAACCACATAAATTTTCGTTCGGTTTCATCAAACCCATCCTAATTTCTTCAAACCCATGCTAATTTGCTCAAACCTCAGATAAATTTTCAAACCTCATAAATTTTCGTTCGGATTCATCAAACCCATCCTAATTTCGTCAAACCCATGCTAATTTTGTCAAACCTCACATAAATTTTCAAACCTCACATAAATTTTCGTTCGGTTTCATCAAACCCATCCTAATTTCTTCAAACCCATGCTAAATTGCTCAAACCTCACATAAATTTTCAAACCACATAAATTTTCGTTCGGTTTCATCAAACCCATCCTAATTTCATCAAACCCATCCTAATTTCTTCAAACCCATGCTAAATTGCTCAAACCTCAGGTAAATTTTCAAACCACATAAATTTTCGTTCGGTTTCATCAAACCCATCCTAATTTCGTCAAACCCATGCTAAATATGTCAAACCTCACATAAATTTTCAAACCTCACATAAATTTTCGTTCGGTTTCATCAAACCCATCCTAATTTCTTCAAACCCATGCTAAATTGCTCAAACCTCACATAAATTTTCAAACCACATAAATTTTCGTTCGGTTTCATCAAACCCATCCTAATTTCTTCAAACCCATGCTAATTTGCTCAAACCTCAGATAAATTTTCAAACCTCATAAATTTTCGTTCGGATTCATCAAACCCATCCTAATTTCATCAAACCCATCCTAATTTCTTCAAACCCATGCTAAATTGCTCAAACCTCACATAAATTTTCAAACCACATAAATTTTCGTTCGGTTTCATCAAACCCATCCTAATTTCATCAAACCCATCCTAATTTCTTCAAACCCATGCTAAATTGCTCAAACCTCAGGTAAATTTTCAAACCACATAAATTTTCGTTCGGTTTCATCAAACCCATCCTAATTTCGTCAAACCCATGCTAAATATGTCAAACCTCACATAAATTTTCGTTCGGTTTCATCAAACCCATCCTAATTTCTTCAAACCCATGCTAAATTGCTCAAACCTCACATAAATTTTCAAACCACATAAATTTTCGTTCGGTTTCATCAAACCCATCCTAATTTCATCAAACCCATCCTAATTTCTTCAAACCCATGCTAAATTGCTCAAACCTCAGGTAAATTTTCAAACCACATAAATTTTCGTTCGGTTTCATCAAACCCATCCTAATTTCGTCAAACCCATGCTAAATATGTCAAACCTCACATAAATTTTCAAACCTCACATAAATTTTCGTTCGGTTTCATCAAACCCATCCTAATTTCTTCAAACCCATGCTAAATTGCTCAAACCTCACATAAATTTTCAAACCACATAAATTTTCGTTCGGTTTCATCAAACCCATCCTAATTTCTTCAAACCCATGCTAATTTGCTCAAACCTCAGATAAATTTTCAAACCTCATAAATTTTCGTTCGGATTCATCAAACCCATCCTAATTTCATCAAACCCATCCTAATTTCTTCAAACCCATGCTAAATTGCTCAAACCTCACATAAATTTTCAAACCACATAAATTTTCGTTCGGTTTCATCAAACCCATCCTAATTTCATCAAACCCATCCTAATTTCTTCAAACCCATGCTAAATTGCTCAAACCTCAGGTAAATTTTCAAACCACATAAATTTTCGTTCGGTTTCATAAAACCCATCCTAATTTCGTCAAACCCATGCTAAATATGTCAAACCTCACATAAATTTTCAAACCTCACATAAATTTTCGTTCGGTTTCATCAAACCCATCCTAATTTCTTCAAACCCATGCTAAATTGCTCAAACCTCACATAAATTTTCAAACCACATAAATTTTCGTTCGGTTTCATCAAACCCATCCTAATTTCTTCAAACCCATGCTAATTTGCTCAAACCTCAGATAAATTTTCAAACCTCATAAATTTTCGTTCGGATTCATGAAACCCATCCTAATTTCATCAAACCCATCCTAATTTCTTCAAACCCATGCTAAATTGCTCAAACCTCAGGTAAATTTTCAAACCACATAAATTTTCGTTCGGTTTCATCAAACCCATCCTAATTTCGTCAAACCCATGCTAAATATGTCAAACCTCACATAAATTTTCAAACCTCACATAAATTTTCGTTCGGTTTCATCAAACCCATCCTAATTTCTTCAAACCCATGCTAAATTGCTCAAACCTCACATAAATTTTCAAACCACATAAATTTTCGTTCGGTTTCATCAAACCCATCCTAATTTCATCAAACCCATCCTAATTTCTTCAAACCCATGCTAAATTGCTCAAACCTCAGGTAAATTTTCAAACCACATAAATTTTCGTTCGGTTTCATCAAACCCATCCTAATTTCGTCAAACCCATGCTAAATATGTCAAACCTCACATAAATTTTCGTTCGGTTTCATCAAACCCATCCTAATTTCTTCAAACCCATGCTAAATTGCTCAAACCTCACATAAATTTTCAAACCACATAAATTTTCGTTCGGTTTCATCAAACCCATCCTAATTTCTTCAAACCCATGCTAAATTGCTCAAACCTCAGGTAAATTTTCAAACCACATAAATTTTCGTTCGGTTTCATCAAACCCATCCTAATTTCGTCAAACCCATGCTAAATATGTCAAACCTCACATAAATTTTCAAACCTCACATAAATTTTCGTTCGGTTTCATCAAACCCATCCTAATTTCTTCAAACCCATGCTAAATTGCTCAAACCTCACATAAATTTTCAAACCACATAAATTTTCGTTCGGTTTCATCAAACCCATCCTAATTTCTTCAAACCCATGCTAATTTGCTCAAACCTCAGATAAATTTTCAAACCTCATAAATTTTCGTTCGGATTCATCAAACCCATCCTAATTTCATCAAACCCATCCTAATTTCTTCAAACCCATGCTAAATTGCTCAAACCTCAGGTAAATTTTCAAACCACATAAATTTTCGTTCGGTTTCATCAAACCCATCCTAATTTCGTCAAACCCATGCTAAATATGTCAAACCTCACATAAATTTTCAAACCACATAAATTTTCGTTCGGTTTCATCAAACCCATCCTAATTTCTTCAAACCCATGCTAATTTGCTCAAACCTCAGATAAATTTTCAAACCTCATAAATTTTCGTTCGGATTCATCAAACCCATCCTAATTTCGTCAAACCCATGCTAATTTTGTCAAACCTCACATAAATTTTCAAACCTCACATACATTTTCGTTCGGTTTCATCAAACCCATTCTAATTTCTTCAAACCCATGCTAAATTGCTCAAACCTCACATAAATTTTCAAACCACATAAATTTTCGTTCGGTTTCATCAAACCCATCCTAATTTCATCAAACCCATCCTAATTTCTTCAAACCCATGCTAAATTGCTCAAACCTCAGGTAAATTTTCAAACCACATAAATTTTCGTTCGGTTTCATCAAACCCATCCTAATTTCGTCAAACCCATGCTAAATATGTCAAACCTCACATAAATTTTCAAACCTCACATAAATTTTCGTTCGGTTTCATCAAACCCATCCTAATTTCTTCAAACCCATGCTAAATTGCTCAAACCTCACATAAATTTTCAAACCACATAAATTTTCGTTCGGTTTCATCAAACCCATCCTAATTTCTTCAAACCCATGCTAATTTGCTCAAACCTCAGATAAATTTTCAAACCTCATAAATTTTCGTTCGGATTCATCAAACCCATCCTAATTTCATCAAACCCATCCTAATTTCTTCAAACCCATGCTAAATTGCTCAAACCTCAGGTAAATTTTCAAACCACATAAATTTTCGTTCGGTTTCATCAAACCCATCCTAATTTCGTCAAACCCATGCTAAATATGTCAAACCTCACATAAATTTTCAAACCACATAAATTTTCGTTCGGTTTCATCAAACCCATCCTAATTTCTTCAAACCCATGCTAATTTGCTCAAACCTCAGATAAATTTTCAAACCTCATAAATTTTCGTTCGGATTCATCAAACCCATCCTAATTTCGTCAAACCCATGCTAATTTTGTCAAACCTCACATAAATTTTCAAACCTCACATAAATTTTCAAACCTCACATAAATTTTCGTTCGGTTTCATCAAACCCATCCTAATTTCTTCAAACCCATGCTAAATTGCTCAAACCTCACATAAATTTTCAAACCACATAAATTTTCGTTCGGTTTCATCAAACCCATCCTAATTTCATCAAACCCATCCTAATTTCTTCAAACCCATGCTAAATTGCTCAAACCTCAGGTAAATTTTCAAACCACATAAATTTTCGTTCGGTTTCATCAAACCCATCCTAATTTCGTCAAACCCATGCTAAATATGTCAAACCTCACATAAATTTTCAAACCTCACATAAATTTTCGTTCGGTTTCATCAAACCCATCCTAATTTCTTCAAACCCATGCTAAATTGCTCAAACCTCACATAAATTTTCAAACCACATAAATTTTCGTTCGGTTTCATCAAACCCATCCTAATTTCTTCAAACCCATGCTAATTTGCTCAAACCTCAGATAAATTTTCAAACCTCATAAATTTTCGTTCGGATTCATCAAACCCATCCTAATTTCATCAAACCCATCCTAATTTCTTCAAACCCATGCTAAATTGCTCAAACCTCACATAAATTTTCAAACCACATAAATTTTCGTTCGGTTTCATCAAACCCATCCTAATTTCATCAAACCCATCCTAATTTCTTCAAACCCATGCTAAATTGCTCAAACCTCAGGTAAATTTTCAAACCACATAAATTTTCGTTCGGTTTCATCAAACCCATCCTAATTTCGTCAAACCCATGCTAAATATGTCAAACCTCACATAAATTTTCGTTCGGTTTCATCAAACCCATCCTAATTTCTTCAAACCCATGCTAAATTGCTCAAACCTCACATAAATTTTCAAACCACATAAATTTTCGTTCGGTTTCATCAAACCCATCCTAATTTCATCAAACCCATCCTAATTTCTTCAAACCCATGCTAAATTGCTCAAACCTCAGGTAAATTTTCAAACCACATAAATTTTCGTTCGGTTTCATCAAACCCATCCTAATTTCGTCAAACCCATGCTAAATATGTCAAACCTCACATAAATTTTCAAACCTCACATAAATTTTCGTTCGGTTTCATCAAACCCATCCTAATTTCTTCAAACCCATGCTAAATTGCTCAAACCTCACATAAATTTTCAAACCACATAAATTTTCGTTCGGTTTCATCAAACCCATCCTAATTTCTTCAAACCCATGCTAATTTGCTCAAACCTCAGATAAATTTTCAAACCTCATAAATTTTCGTTCGGATTCATCAAACCCATCCTAATTTCATCAAACCCATCCTAATTTCTTCAAACCCATGCTAAATTGCTCAAACCTCACATAAATTTTCAAACCACATAAATTTTCGTTCGGTTTCATCAAACCCATCCTAATTTCATCAAACCCATCCTAATTTCTTCAAACCCATGCTAAATTGCTCAAACCTCAGGTAAATTTTCAAACCACATAAATTTTCGTTCGGTTTCATAAAACCCATCCTAATTTCGTCAAACCCATGCTAAATATGTCAAACCTCACATAAATTTTCAAACCTCACATAAATTTTCGTTCGGTTTCATCAAACCCATCCTAATTTCTTCAAACCCATGCTAAATTGCTCAAACCTCACATAAATTTTCAAACCACATAAATTTTCGTTCGGTTTCATCAAACCCATCCTAATTTCTTCAAACCCATGCTAATTTGCTCAAACCTCAGATAAATTTTCAAACCTCATAAATTTTCGTTCGGATTCATGAAACCCATCCTAATTTCATCAAACCCATCCTAATTTCTTCAAACCCATGCTAAATTGCTCAAACCTCAGGTAAATTTTCAAACCACATAAATTTTCGTTCGGTTTCATCAAACCCATCCTAATTTCGTCAAACCCATGCTAAATATGTCAAACCTCACATAAATTTTCAAACCTCACATAAATTTTCGTTCGGTTTCATCAAACCCATCCTAATTTCTTCAAACCCATGCTAAATTGCTCAAACCTCACATAAATTTTCAAACCACATAAATTTTCGTTCGGTTTCATCAAACCCATCCTAATTTCATCAAACCCATCCTAATTTCTTCAAACCCATGCTAAATTGCTCAAACCTCAGGTAAATTTTCAAACCACATAAATTTTCGTTCGGTTTCATCAAACCCATCCTAATTTCGTCAAACCCATGCTAAATATGTCAAACCTCACATAAATTTTCGTTCGGTTTCATCAAACCCATCCTAATTTCTTCAAACCCATGCTAAATTGCTCAAACCTCACATAAATTTTCAAACCACATAAATTTTCGTTCGGTTTCATCAAACCCATCCTAATTTCTTCAAACCCATGCTAAATTGCTCAAACCTCAGGTAAATTTTCAAACCACATAAATTTTCGTTCGGTTTCATCAAACCCATCCTAATTTCGTCAAACCCATGCTAAATATGTCAAACCTCACATAAATTTTCAAACCTCACATAAATTTTCGTTCGGTTTCATCAAACCCATCCTAATTTCTTCAAACCCATGCTAAATTGCTCAAACCTCACATAAATTTTCAAACCACATAAATTTTCGTTCGGTTTCATCAAACCCATCCTAATTTCTTCAAACCCATGCTAATTTGCTCAAACCTCAGATAAATTTTCAAACCTCATAAATTTTCGTTCGGATTCATCAAACCCATCCTAATTTCATCAAACCCATCCTAATTTCTTCAAACCCATGCTAAATTGCTCAAACCTCAGGTAAATTTTCAAACCACATAAATTTTCGTTCGGTTTCATCAAACCCATCCTAATTTCGTCAAACCCATGCTAAATATGTCAAACCTCACATAAATTTTCAAACCACATAAATTTTCGTTCGGTTTCATCAAACCCATCCTAATTTCTTCAAACCCATGCTAATTTGCTCAAACCTCAGATAAATTTTCAAACCTCATAAATTTTCGTTCGGATTCATCAAACCCATCCTAATTTCGTCAAACCCATGCTAATTTTGTCAAACCTCACATAAATTTTCAAACCTCACATAAATTTTCGTTCGGTTTCATCAAACCCATCCTAATTTCTTCAAACCCATGCTAAATTGCTCAAACCTCACATAAATTTTCAAACCACATAAATTTTCGTTCGGTTTCATCAAACCCATCCTAATTTCATCAAACTCATCCTAATTTCTTCAAACCCATGCTAAATTGCTCAAACCTCAGGTAAATTTTCAAACCACATAAATTTTCGTTCGGTTTCATCAAACCCATCCTAATTTCGTCAAACCCATGCTAAATATGTCAAACCTCACATAAATTTTCAAACCTCACATAAATTTTCGTTCGGTTTCATCAAACCCATCCTAATTTCTTCAAACCCATGCTAAATTGCTCAAACCTCACATAAATTTTCAAACCACATAAATTTTCGTTCGGTTTCATCAAACCCATCCTAATTTCTTCAAACCCAT
This sequence comes from Rutpela maculata, assembly GCA_936432065.2. Taxonomy (NCBI): domain Eukaryota; kingdom Metazoa; phylum Arthropoda; class Insecta; order Coleoptera; family Cerambycidae; genus Rutpela; species Rutpela maculata. Next base: position 9,700 of record CAKZFB020000092.1, read on the forward strand.
GCTAATTTGCTCAAACCTCAGATAAATTTTCAAACCTCATAAATTTTCGTTCGGATTCATCAAACCCATCCTAATTTCATCAAACCCATCCTAATTTCTTCAAACCCATGCTAAATTGCTCAAACCTCAGGTAAATTTTCAAACCACATAAATTTTCGTTCGGTTTCATCAAACCCATCCTAATTTCGTCAAACCCATGCTAAATATGTCAAACCTCACATAAATTTTCAAACCACATAAATTTTCGTTCGGTTTCATCAAACCCATCCTAATTTCTTCAAACCCATGCTAATTTGCTCAAACCTCAGATAAATTTTCAAACCTCATAAATTTTCGTTCGGATTCATCAAACCCATCCTAATTTCGTCAAACCCATGCTAATTTTGTCAAACCTCACATAAATTTTCGTTCGGTTTCATCAAACCCATCCTAATTTCTTCAAACCCATGCTAAATTGCTCAAACCTCACATAAATTTTCAAACCACATAAATTTTCGTTCGGTTTCATCAAACCCATCCTAATTTCATCAAACCCATCCTAATTTCTTCAAACCCATGCTAAATTGCTCAAACCTCAGGTAAATTTTCAAACCACATAAATTTTCGTTCGGTTTCATCAAACCCATCCTAATTTCGTCAAACCCATGCTAAATATGTCAAACCTCACATAAATTTTCGTTCGGTTTCATCAAACCCATCCTAATTTCTTCAAACCCATGCTAAATTGCTCAAACCTCACATAAATTTTCAAACCACATAAATTTTCGTTCGGTTTCATCAAACCCATCCTAATTTCGTCAAACCCATGCTAAATATGTCAAACCTCACATAAATTTTCAAACCTCACATAAATTTTCGTTCGGTTTCATCAAACCCATCCTAATTTCTTCAAACCCATGCTAAATTGCTCAAACCTCACATAAATTTTCAAACCACATAAATTTTCGTTCGGTTTCATCAAACCCATCCTAATTTCTTCAAACCCATGCTAATTTGCTCAAACCTCAGATAAATTTTCAAACCTCATAAATTTTCGTTCGGATTCATCAAACCCATCCTAATTTCATCAAACCCATCCTAATTTCTTCAAACCCATGCTAAATTGCTCAAACCTCAGGTAAATTTTCAAACCACATAAATTTTCGTTCGGTTTCATCAAACCCATCCTAATTTCGTCAAACCCATGCTAAATATGTCAAACATCACATAAATTTTCAAACCACATAAATTTTCGTTCGGTTTCATCAAACCCATCCTAATTTCGTCAAACCCATGCTAAATATGTCAAACCTCACATAAATTTTCAAACCACATAAATTTTAGTTCGGTTTCATCAAACCCATGCTAAATTGCTCAAACCTCAGGTAAATTTTCAAACCACATAAATTTTCGTTCGGTTTCATCAAACCCATCCTAATTTCGTCAAACCCATGCTAAATATGTCAAACCTCACATAAATTTTCAAACCTCACATAAATTTTCGTTCGGTTTCATCAAACCCATCCTAATTTCTTCAAACCCATGCTAAATTGCTCAAACCTCACATAAATTTTCAAACCACATAAATTTTCGTTCGGTTTCATCAAACCCATCCTAATTTCATCAAACCCATCCTAATTTCTTCAAACCCATGCTAAATTGCTCAAACCTCAGGTAAATTTTCAAACCACATAAATTTTCGTTCGGTTTCATCAAACCCATCCTAATTTCGTCAAACCCATGCTAAATATGTCAAACCTCACATAAATTTTCAAACCTCACATAAATTTTCGTTCGGTTTCATCAAACCCATCCTAATTTCTTCAAACCCATGCTAAATTGCTCAAACCTCACATAAATTTTCAAACCACATAAATTTTCGTTCGGTTTCATCAAACCCATCCTAATTTCATCAAACCCATCCTAATTTCTTCAAACCCATGCTAAATTGCTCAAACCTCAGGTAAATTTTCAAACCACATAAATTTTCGTTCGGTTTCATCAAACCCATCCTAATTTCGTCAAATCCATGCTAAATATGTCAAACCTCACATAAATTTTCAAACCTCACATAAATTTTCGTTCGGTTTCATCAAACCCATCCTAATTTCTTCAAACCCATGCTAAATTGCTCAAACCTCACATAAATTTTCAAACCACATAAATTTTCGTTCGGTTTCATCAAACCCATCCTAATTTCTTCAAACCCATGCTAATTTGCTCAAACCTCAGATAAATTTTCAAACCTCATAAATTTTCGTTCGGATTCATCAAACCCATCCTAATTTCATCAAACCCATCCTAATTTCTTCAAACCCATGCTAAATTGCTCAAACCTCAGGTAAATTTTCAAACCACATAAATTTTCGTTCGGTTTCATCAAACCCATCCTAATTTCGTCAAACCCATGCTAAATATGTCAAACCTCACATAAATTTTCAAACCACATAAATTTTCGTTCGGTTTCATCAAACCCATCCTAATTTCGTCAAACCCATGCTAAATACGTCAAACCTCACATAAATTTTCAAACCACATAAATTTTAGTTCGGTTTCATCAAACCCATCCTAATTTCTTCAAACCCATGCTAATTTGCTCAAACCTCAGATAAATTTTCAAACCTCATAAATTTTCGTTCGGATTCATCAAACCCATCCTAATTTCGTCAAACCCATGCTAATTTTGTCAAACCTCACATAAATTTTCAAACCTCACATAAATTTTCGTTCGGTTTCATCAAACCCATCCTAATTTCTTCAAACCCATGCTAAATTGCTCAAACCTCACATAAATTTTCAAACCACATAAATTTTCGTTCGGTTTCATCAAACCCATCCTAATTTCATCAAACCCATCCTAATTTCTTCAAACCCATGCTAAATTGCTCAAACCTCATGTAAATTTTCAAACCACATAAATTTTCGTTCGGTTTCATCAAACCCATCCTAATTTCGTCAAACCCATGCTAAATATGTCAAACCTCACATAAATTTTCAAACCTCACATAAATTTTCGTTCGGTTTCATCAAACCCATCCTAATTTCTTCAAACCCATGCTAAATTGCTCAAACCTCACATAAATTTTCAAACCACATAAATTTTCGTTCGGTTTCATCAAACCCATCCTAATTTCATCAGACCCATCCTAATTTCTTCAAACCCATGCTAAATTGCTCAAACCTCAGGTAAATTTTCAAACCACATAAATTTTCGTTCGGTTTCATCAAACCCATCCTAATTTCGTCAAACCCATGCTAAATATGTCAAACCTCACATAAATTTTCAAACCTCACATAAATTTTCGTTCGGTTTCATCAAACCCATCCTAATTTCTTCAAACCCATGCTAAATTGCTCAAACCTCACATAAATTTTCAAACCACATAAATTTTCGTTCGGTTTCATCAAACCCATCCTAATTTCATCAAATCCATCCTAATTTCTTCAAACCCATGCTAAATTGCTCAAACCTCAGGTAAATTTTCAAACCACATAAATTTTCGTTCGGTTTCATCAAACCCATCCTAATTTCGTCAAACCCATGCTAAATATGTCAAACCTCACATAAATTTTCGTTCGGTTTCATCAAACCCATCCTAATTTCTTCAAACCCATGCTAAATTGCTCAAACCTCACATAAATTTTCAAACCACATAAATTTTCGTTCGGTTTCATCAAACCCATCCTAATTTCATCAAACCCATCCTAATTTCTTCAAACCCATGCTAAATTGCTCAAACCTCAGGTAAATTTTCAAACCACATAAATTTTCGTTCAGTTTCATCAAACCCATCCTAATTTCGTCAAACCCATGCTAAATATGTCAAACCTCACATAAATTTTCAAACCTCACATAAATTTTCGTTCGGTTTCATCAAACCCATCCTAATTTCTTCAAACCCATGCTAAATTGCTCAAACCTCACATAAATTTTCAAACCACATAAATTTTCGTTCGGTTTCATCAAACCCATCCTAATTTCATCAAACCCATCCTAATTTCTTCAAACCCATGCTAAATTGCTCAAACCTCAGGTAAATTTTCAAACCACATAAATTTTCGTTCGGTTTCATCAAACCCATCCTAATTTCGTCAAACCCATGCTAAATATGTCAAACCTCACATAAATTTTCGTTCGGTTTCATCAAACCCATCCTAATTTCTTCAAACCCATGCTAAATTGCTCAAACCTCACATAAATTTTCAAACCACATAAATTTTCGTTCGGTTTCATCAAACCCATCCTAATTTCATCAAACCCATCCTAATTTCTTCAAACCCATGCTAAATTGCTCAAACCTCAGGTAAATTTTCAAACCACATAAATTTTCGTTCGGTTTCATCAAACCCATCCTAATTTCGTCAAACCCATGCTAAATATGTCAAACCTCACATAAATTTTCAAACCTCACATAAATTTTCGTTCGGTTTCATCAAACCCATCCTAATTTCTTCAAACCCATGCTAAATTGCTCAAACCTCACATAAATTTTCAAACCACATAAATTTTCGTTCGGTTTCATCAAACCCATCCTAATTTCTTCAAACCCATGCTAATTTGCTCAAACCTCAGATAAATTTTCAAACCTCATAAATTTTCGTTCGGATTCATCAAACCCATCCTAATTTCATCAAACCCATCCTAATTTCTTCAAACCCATGCTAAATTGCTCAAACCTCAGGTAAATTTTCAAACCACATAAATTTTCGTTCGGTTTCATCAAACCCATCCTAATTTCGTCAAACACATGCTAAATATGTCAAACCTCACATAAATTTTCAAACCACATAAATTTTCGTTCGGTTTCATCAAACCCATCCTAATTTCTTCAAACCCATGCTAATTTGCTCAAACCTCAGATAAATTTTCAAACCTCATAAATTTTCGTTCGGATTCATCAAACCCATCCTAATTTCGTCAAACCCATGCTAATTTTGTCAAACCTCACATAAATTTTCAAACCTCACATAAATTTTTGTTCGGTTTCATCAAACCCATCCTAATTTCTTCAAACCCATGCTAAATTGCTCAAACCTCACATAAATTTTCAAACCACATAAATTTTCGTTCGGTTTCATCAAACCCATCCTAATTTCATCAAACCCATCCTAATTTCTTCAAACCCATGCTAAATTGCTCAAACCTCAGGTAAATTTTCAAACCACATAAATTTTCGTTCGGTTTCATCAAACCCATCCTAATTTCGTCAAACCCATGCTAAATATGTCAAACCTCACATAAATTTTCAAACCTCACATAAATTTTCGTTCGGTTTCATCAAACCCATCCTAATTTCTTCAAACCCATGCTAAATTGCTCAAACCTCACATAAATTTTCAAACCACATAAATTTTCGTTCGGTTTCATCAAACCCATCCTAATTTCTTCAAACCCATGCTAATTTGCTCAAACCTCAGATAAATTTTCAAACCTCATAAATTTTCGTTCGGATTCATCAAACCCATCCTAATTTCATCAAACCCATCCTAATTTCTTCAAACCCATGCTAAATTGCTCAAACCTCAGGTAAATTTTCAAACCACATAAATTTTCGTTCGGTTTCATCAAACCCATCCTAATTTCGTCAAACCCATGCTAAATATGTCAAACCTCACATAAATTTTCAAACCACATAAATTTTCGTTCGGTTTCATCAAACCCATCCTAATTTCGTCAAACCCATGCTAAATATGTCAAACCTCACATAAATTTTCAAACCACATAAATTTTAGTTCGGTTTCATCAAACCCATCCTAATTTCTTCAAACCCATGCTAAATTGCTCAAACCTCAGGTAAATTTTCAAACCACATAAATTTTCGTTCGGTTTCATCAAACCCATCCTAATTTCGTCAAACCCATGCTAAATATGTCAAACCTCACATAAATTTTCAAACCTCACATAAATTTTCGTTCGGTTTCATCAAACCCATCCTAATTTCTTCAAACCCATGCTAAATTGCTCAAACCTCACATAAATTTTCAAACCACATAAATTTTCGTTCGGTTTCATCAAACCCATCCTAATTTCATCAAACCCATCCTAATTTCTTCAAACCCATGCTAAATTGCTCAAACCTCAGGTAAATTTTCAAACCACATAAATTTTCGTTCGGTTTCATCAAACCCATCCTAATTTCGTCAAACCCATGCTAAATATGTCAAACCTCACATAAATTTTCAAACCTCACATAAATTTTCGTTCGGTTTCATCAAACCCATCCTAATTTCTTCAAACCCATGCTAAATTGCTCAAACCTCACATAAATTTTCAAACCACATAAATTTTCGTTCGGTTTCATCAAACCCATCCTAATTTCTTCAAACCCATGCTAATTTGCTCAAACCTCAGATAAATTTTCAAACCTCATAAATTTTCGTTCGGATTCATCAAACCCATCCTAATTTCATCAAACCCATCCTAATTTCTTCAAACCCATGCTAAATTGCTCAAACCTCAGGTAAATTTTCAAACCACATAAATTTTCGTTCGGTTTCATCAAACCCATCCTAATTTCGTCAAACCCATGCTAAATATGTCAAACCTCACATAAATTTTCGTTCGGTTTCATCAAACCCATCCTAATTTCTTCAAACCCATGCTAAATTGCTCAAACCTCACATAAATTTTCAAACCACATAAATTTTCGTTCGGTTTCATCAAACCCATCCTAATTTCATCAAACCCATCCTAATTTCTTCAAACCCATGCTAAATTGCTCAAACCTCAGGTAAATTTTCAAACCACATAAATTTTCGTTCGGTTTCATCAAACCCATCCTAATTTCGTCAAACCCATGCTAAATATGTCAAACCTCACATAAATTTTCAAACCTCACATAAATTTTCGTTCGGTTTCATCAAACCCATCCTAATTTCTTCAAACCCATGCTAAATTGCTCAAACCTCACATAAATTTTCAAACCACATAAATTTTCGTTCGGTTTCATCAAACCCATCCTAATTTCATCAAACCCATCCTAATTTCTTCAAACCCATGCTAAATTGCTCAAACCTCAGGTAAATTTTCAAACCACATAAATTTTCGTTCGGTTTCATCAAACCCATCCTAATTTCGTCAAACCCATGCTAAATATGTCAAACCTCACATAAATTTTCGTTCGGTTTCATCAAACCCATCCTAATTTCTTCAAACCCATGCTAAATTGCTCAAACCTCACATAAATTTTCAAACCACATAAATTTTCGTTCGGTTTCATCAAACCCATCCTAATTTCTTCAAACCCATGCTAAATTGCTCAAACCTCAGGTAAATTTTCAAACCACATAAATTTTCGTTCGGTTTCATCAAACCCATCCTAATTTCGTCAAACCCATGCTAAATATGTCAAACCTCACATAAATTTTCAAACCTCACATAAATTTTCGTTCGGTTTCATCAAACCCATCCTAATTTCTTCAAACCCATGCTAAATTGCTCAAACCTCACATAAATTTTCAAACCACATAAATTTTCGTTCGGTTTCATCAAACCCATCCTAATTTCTTCAAACCCATGCTAATTTGCTCAAACCTCAGATAAATTTTCAAACCTCATAAATTTTCGTTCGGATTCATCAAACCCATCCTAATTTCATCAAACCCATCCTAATTTCTTCAAACCCATGCTAAATTGCTCAAACCTCAGGTAAATTTTCAAACCACATAAATTTTCGTTCGGTTTCATCAAACCCATCCTAATTTCGTCAAACCCATGCTAAATATGTCAAACCTCACATAAATTTTCAAACCACATAAATTTTCGTTCGGTTTCATCAAACCCATCCTAATTTCTTCAAACCCATGCTAATTTGCTCAAACCTCAGATAAATTTTCAAACCTCATAAATTTTCGTTCGGATTCATCAAACCCATCCTAATTTCGTCAAACCCATGCTAATTTTGTCAAACCTCACATAAATTTTCAAACCTCACATAAATTTTCGTTCGGTTTCATCAAACCCATCCTAATTTCTTCAAACCCATGCTAAATTGCTCAAACCTCACATAAATTTTCAAACCACATAAATTTTCGTTCGGTTTCATCAAACCCATCCTAATTTCATCAAACCCATCCTAATTTCTTCAAACCCATGCTAAATTGCTCAAACCTCAGGTAAATTTTCAAACCACATAAATTTTCGTTCGGTTTCATCAAACCCATCCTAATTTCGTCAAACCCATGCTAAATATGTCAAACCTCACATAAATTTTCAAACCTCACATAAATTTTCGTTCGGTTTCATCAAACCCATCCTAATTTCTTCAAACCCATGCTAAATTGCTCAAACCTCACATAAATTTTCAAACCACATAAATTTTCGTTCGGTTTCATCAAACCCATCCTAATTTCTTCAAACCCATGCTAATTTGCTCAAACCTCAGATAAATTTTCAAACCTCATAAATTTTCGTTCGGATTCATCAAACCCATCCTAATTTCATCAAACCCATCCTAATTTCTTCAAACCCATGCTAAATTGCTCAAACCTCAGGTAAATTTTCAAACCACATAAATTTTCGTTCGGTTTCATCAAACCCATCCTAATTTCGTCAAACCCATGCTAAATATGTCAAACCTCACATAAATTTTCAAACCACATAAATTTTCGTTCGGTTTCATCAAACCCATCCTAATTTCTTCAAACCCATGCTAATTTGCTCAAACCTCAGATAAATTTTCAAACCTCATAAATTTTCGTTCGGATTCATCAAACCCATCCTAATTTCGTCAAACCCATGCTAATTTTGTCAAACCTCACATAAATTTTCGTTCGGTTTCATCAAACCCATCCTAGTTTCTTCAAACCCATGCTAAATTGCTGAAACCTCACATAAATTTTCAAACCACATAAATTTTCGTTCGGTTTCATCAAACCCATCCTAATTTCATCAAACCCATCCTAATTTCTTCAAACCCATGCTAAATTGCTCAAACCTCAGGTAAATTTTCAAACCACATAAATTTTCGTTCGGTTTCATCAAACCCATCCTAATTTCGTCAAACCCATGCTAAATATGTCAAACCTCACATAAATTTTCGTTCGGTTTCATCAAACCCATCCTAATTTCTTCAAACCCATGCTAAATTGCTCAAACCTCACATAAATTTTCAAACCACATAAATTTTCGTTCGGTTTCATCAAGCCCATCCTAATTTCATCAAACCCATCCTAATTTCTTCAAACCCATGCTAAATTGCTCAAACCTCAGGTAAATTTTCAAACCACATAAATTTTCGTTCGGTTTCATCAAACCCATCCTAATTTCGTCAAACCCATGCTAAATATGTCAAACCTCACATAAATTTTCAAACCTCACATAAATTTTCGTTCGGTTTCATCAAACCCATCCTAATTTCTTCAAACCCATGCTAAATTGCTCAAACCTCACATAAATTTTCAAACCACATAAATTTTCGTTCGGTTTCATCAAACCCATCCTAATTTCTTCAAACCCATGCTAATTTGCTCAAACCTCAGATAAATTTTCAAACCTCATAAATTTTCGTTCGGATTCATCAAACCCATCCTAATTTCATCAAACCCATCCTAATTTCTTCAAACCCATGCTAAATTGCTCAAACCTCAGGTAAATTTTCAAACCACATAAATTTTCGTTCGGTTTCATCAAACCCATCCTAATTTCGTCAAACCCATGCTAAATATGTCAAACCTCACATAAATTTTCAAACCACATAAATTTTCGTTCGGTTTCATCAAACCCATCCTAATTTCTTCAAACCCATGCTAATTTGCTCAAACCTCAGATAAATTTTCAAACCTCATAAATTTTCGTTCGGATTCATCAAACCCATCCTAATTTCGTCAAACCCATGCTAATTTTGTCAAACCTCACATAAATTTTCAAACCTCACATAAATTTTCGTTCGGTTTCATCAAACCCATCCTAATTTCTTCAAACCCATGCTAAATTGCTCAAACCTCACATAAATTTTCAAACCACATAAATTTTCGTTCGGTTTCATCAAACCCATCCTAATTTCATCAAACCCATCCTAATTTCTTCAAACCCATGCTAAATTGCTCAAACCTCAGGTAAATTTTCAAACCACATAAATTTTCGTTCGGTTTCATCAAACCCATCCTAATTTCGTCAAACCCATGCTAAATATGTCAAACCTCACATAAATTTTCAAACCTCACATAAATTTTCGTTCGGTTTCATCAAACCCATCCTAATTTCTTCAAACCCATGCTAAATTGCTCAAACCTCACATAAATTTTCAAACCACATAAATTTTCGTTCGGTTTCATCAAACCCATCCTAATTTCATCAAACCCATCCTAATTTCTTCAAACCCATGCTAAATTGCTCAAACCTCAGGTAAATTTTCAAACCACATAAATTTTCGTTCGGTTTCATCAAACCCATCCTAATTTCGTCAAACCCATGCTAAATATGTCAAACCTCACATAAATTTTCAAACCTCACATAAATTTTCGTTCGGTTTCATCAAACCCATCCTAATTTCTTCAAACCCATGCTAAATTGCTCAAACCTCACATAAATTTTCAAACCACATAAATTTTCGTTCGGTTTCATCAAACCCATCCTAATTTCATCAAATCCATCCTAATTTCTTCAAACCCATGCTAAATTGCTCAAACCTCAGGTAAATTTTCAAACCACATAAATTTTCGTTCGGTTTCATCAAACCCATCCTAATTTCGTCAAACCCATGCTAAATATGTCAAACCTCACATAAATTTTCGTTCGGTTTCATCAAACCCATCCTAATTTCTTCAAACCCATGCTAAATTGCTCAAACCTCACATAAATTTTCAAACCACATAAATTTTCGTTCGGTTTCATCAAACCCATCCTAATTTCATCAAACCCATCCTAATTTCTTCAAACCCATGCTAAATTGCTCAAACCTCAGGTAAATTTTCAAACCACATAAATTTTCGTTCGGTTTCATCAAACCCATCCTAATTTCGTCAAACCCATGCTAAATATGTCAAACCTCACATAAATTTTCAAACCACATAAATTTTCGTTCGGTTTCATCAAACCCATCCTAATTTCTTCAAACCCATGCTAATTTGCTCAAACCTCAGATAAATTTTCAAACCTCATAAATTTTCGTTCGGATTCATCAAACCCATCCTAATTTCGTCAAACCCATGCTAATTTTGTCAAACCTCACATAAATTTTCAAACCTCACATAAATTTTCGTTCGGTTTCATCAAACCCATCCTAATTTCTTCAAACCCATGCTAAATTGCTCAAACCTCACATAAATTTTCAAACCACATAAATTTTCGTTCGGTTTCATCAAACCCATCCTAATTTCATCAAACCCATCCTAATTTCTTCAAACCCATGCTAAATTGCTCAAACCTCAGGTAAATTTTCAAACCACATAAATTTTCGTTCGGTTTCATCAAACCCATCCTAATTTCGTCAAACCCATGCTAAATATGTCAAACCTCACATAAATTTTCAAACCTCACATAAATTTTCGTTCGGTTTCATCAAACCCATCCTAATTTCTTCAAACCCATGCTAAATTGCTCAAACCTCACATAAATTTTCAAACCACATAAATTTTCGTTCGGTTTCATCAAACCCATCCTAATTTCTTCAAACCCATGCTAATTTGCTCAAACCTCAGATAAATTTTCAAACCTCATAAATTTTCGTTCGGATTCATCAAACCCATCCTAATTTCATCAAACCCATCCTAATTTCTTCAAACCCATGCTAAATTGCTCAAACCTCAGGTAAATTTTCAAACCACATAAATTTTCGTTCGGTTTCATCAAACCCATCCTAATTTCGTCAAACCCATGCTAAATATGTCAAACATCACATAAATTTTCAAACCACATAAATTTTCGTTCGGTTTCATCAAACCCATCCTAATTTCGTCAAACCCATGCTAAATATGTCAAACCTCACATAAATTTTCAAACCACATAAATTTTAGTTCGGTTTCATCAAACCCATCCTAATTTCTTCAAACCCATGCTAATTTGCTCAAACCTCAGATAAATTTTCAAACCTCATAAATTTTCGTTCGGATTCATCAAACCCATCCTAATTTCGTCAAACCCATGCTAATTTTGTCAAACCTCACATAAATTTTCAAACCTCACATAAATTTTCGTTCGGTTTCATCAAACCCATCCTAATTTCTTCAAACCCATGCTAAATTGCTCAAACCTCACATAAATTTTCAAACCACATAAATTTTCGTTCGGTTTCATCAAACCCATCCTAATTTCATCAAACCCATCCTAATTTATTCAAACCCATGCTAAATTGCTCAAACCTCAGGTAAATTTTCAAACCACATAAATTTTCGTTCGGTTTCATCAAACCCATCCTAATTTCGTCAAACCCATGCTAAATATGTCAAACCTCACATAAATTTTCAAACCTCACATAAATTTTCGTTCGGTTTCATCAAACCCTTCCTAATTTCTTCAAACCCATGCTAAATTGCTCAAACCTCACATAAATTTTCAAACCACATAAATTTTCGTTCGGTTTCATCAAACCCATCCTAATTTCATCAAACCCATCCTAATTTCTTCAAACCCATGCTAAATTGCTCAAACCTCAGGTAAATTTTCAAACCACATAAATTTTCGTTCGGTTTCATCAAACCCATCCTAATTTCGTCAAACCCATGCTAAATATGTCAAACCTCACATAAATTTTCAAACCTCACATAAATTTTCGTTCGGTTTCATCAAACCCATCCTAATTTCTTCAAACCCATGCTAAATTGCTCAAACCTCACATAAATTTTCAAACCACATAAATTTTCGTTCGGTTTCATCAAACCCATCCTAATTTCATCAAACCCATCCTAATTTCTTCAAACCCATGCTAAATTGCTCAAACCTCAGGTAAATTTTCAAACCACATAAATTTTCGTTCGGTTTCATCAAACCCATCCTAATTTCGTCAAACCCATGCTAAATATGTCAAACCTCACATAAATTTTCGTTCGGTTTCATCAAACCCATCCTAATTTCTTCAAACCCATGCTAAATTGCTCAAACCTCACATAAATTTTCAAACCACATAAATTTTCGTTCGGTTTCATCAAACCCATCCTAATTTCATCAAACCCATCCTAATTTCTTCAAACCCATGCTAAATTGCTCAAACCTCAGGTAAATTTTCAAACCACATAAATTTTCGTTCGGTTTCATCAAACCCATCCTAATTTCGTCAAACCCATGCTAAATATGTCAAACCTCACATAAATTTTCAAACCTCACATAAATTTTCGTTCGGTTTCATCAAACCCATCCTAATTTCTTCAAACCCATGCTAAATTGCTCAAACCTCACATACATTTTCAAACCACATAAATTTTCGTTCGGTTTCATCAAACCCATCCTAATTTCATCAAACCCATCCTAATTTCTTCAAACCCATGCTAAATTGCTCAAACCTCAGGTAAATTTTCAAACCACATAAATTTTCGTTCGGTTTCATCAAACCCATCCTAATTTCGTCAAACCCATGCTAAATATGTCAAACCTCACATAAATTTTCAAACCTCACATAAATTTTCGTTCGGTTTCATCAAACCCATCCTAATTTCTTCAAACCCATGCTAAATTGCTCAAACCTCACATAAATTTTCAAACCACATAAATTTTCGTTCGGTTTCATCAAACCCATCCTAATTTCATCAAACCCATCCTAATTTCTTCAAACCCATGCTAAATTGCTCAAACCTCAGGTAAATTTTCAAACCACATAAATTTTCGTTCGGTTTCATCAAACCCATCCTAATTTCGTCAAATCCATGCTAAATATGTCAAACCTCACATAAATTTTCAAACCTCACATAAATTTTCGTTCGGTTTCATCAAACCCATCCTAATTTCTTCAAACCCATGCTAAATTGCTCAAACCTCACATAAATTTTCAAACCACATAAATTTTCGTTCGGTTTCATCAAACCCATCCTAATTTCTTCAAACCCATGCTAATTTGCTCAAACCTCAGATAAATTTTCAAACCTCATAAATTTTCGTTCGGATTCATCAAACCCATCCTAATTTCATCAAACCCATCCTAATTTCTTCAAACCCATGCTAAATTGCTCAAACCTCAGGTAAATTTTCAAACCACATAAATTTTCGTTCGGTTTCATCAAACCCATCCTAATTTCGTCAAACCCATGCTAAATATGTCAAACCTCACATAAATTTTCAAACCACATAAATTTTCGTTCGGTTTCATCAAACCCATCCTAATTTCGTCAAACCCATGCTAAATACGTCAAACCTCACATAAATTTTCAAACCACATAAATTTTAGTTCGGTTTCATCAAACCCATCCTAATTTCTTCAAACCCATGCTAATTTGCTCAAACCTCAGATAAATTTTCAAACCTCATAAATTTTCGTTCGGATTCATCAAACCCATCCTAATTTCGTCAAACCCATGCTAATTTTGTCAAACCTCACATAAATTTTCAAACCTCACATAAATTTTCGTTCGGTTTCATCAAACCCATCCTAATTTCTTCAAACCCATGCTAAATTGCTCAAACCTCACATAAATTTTCAAACCACATAAATTTTCGTTCGGTTTCATCAAACCCATCCTAATTTCATCAAACCCATCCTAATTTCTTCAAACCCATGCTAAATTGCTCAAACCTCAGGTAAATTTTCAAACCACATAAATTTTCGTTCGGTTTCATCAAACCCATCCTAATTTCGTCAAACCCATGCTAAATATGTCAAACCTCACATAAATTTTCAAACCTCACATAAATTTTCGTTCGGTTTCATCAAACCCATCCTAATTTCTTCAAACCCATGCTAAATTGCTCAAACCTCACATAAATTTTCAAACCACATAAATTTTCGTTCGGTTTCATCAAACCCATCCTAATTTCATCAAACCCATCCTAATTTCTTCAAACCCATGCTAAATTGCTCAAACCTCAGGTAAATTTTCAAACCACATAAATTTTCGTTCGGTTTCATCAAACCCATCCTAATTTCGTCAAACCCATGCTAAATATGTCAAACCTCACATAAATTTTCAAACCTCACATAAATTTTCGTTCGGTTTCATCAAACCCATCCTAATTTCTTCAAACCCATGCTAAATTGCTCAAACCTCACATAAATTTTCAAACCACATAAATTTTCGTTCGGTTTCATCAAACCCATCCTAATTTCATCAAATCCATCCTAATTTCTTCAAACCCATGCTAAATTGCTCAAACCTCAGGTAAATTTTCAAACCACATAAATTTTCGTTCGGTTTCATCAAACCCATCCTAATTTCGTCAAACCCATGCTAAATATGTCAAACCTCACATAAATTTTCGTTCGGTTTCATCAAACCCATCCTAATTTCTTCAAACCCATGCTAAATTGCTCAAACCTCACATAAATTTTCAAACCACATAAATTTTCGTTCGGTTTCATCAAACCCATCCTAATTTCATCAAACCCATCCTAATTTCTTCAAACCCATGCTAAATTGCTCAAACCTCAGGTAAATTTTCAAACCACATAAATTTTCGTTCAGTTTCATCAAACCCATCCTAATTTCGTCAAACCCATGCTAAATATGTCAAACCTCACATAAATTTTCAAACCTCACATAAATTTTCGTTCGGTTTCATCAAACCCATCCTAATTTCTTCAAACCCATGCTAAATTGCTCAAACCTCACATAAATTTTCAAACCACATAAATTTTCGTTCGGTTTCATCAAACCCATCCTAATTTCATCAAACCCATCCTAATTTCTTCAAACCCATGCTAAATTGCTCAAACCTCAGGTAAATTTTCAAACCACATAAATTTTCGTTCGGTTTCACCAAACCCATCCTAATTTCGTCAAACCCATGCTAAATATGTCAAACCTCACATAAATTTTCGTTCGGTTTCATCAAACCCATCCTAATTTCTTCAAACCCATGCTAAATTGCTCAAACCTCACATAAATTTTCAAACCACATAAATTTTCGTTCGGTTTCATCAAACCCATCCTAATTTCATCAAACCCATCCTAATTTCTTCAAACCCATGCTAAATTGCTCAAACCTCAGGTAAATTTTCAAACCACATAAATTTTCGTTCGGTTTCATCAAACCCATCCTAATTTCGTCAAACCCATGCTAAATATGTCAAACCTCACATAAATTTTCAAACCTCACATAAATTTTCGTTCGGTTTCATCAAACCCATCCTAATTTCTTCAAACCCATGCTAAATTGCTCAAACCTCACATAAATTTTCAAACCACATAAATTTTCGTTCGGTTTCATCAAACCCATCCTAATTTCTTCAAACCCATGCTAATTTGCTCAAACCTCAGATAAATTTTCAAACCTCATAAATTTTCGTTCGGATTCATCAAACCCATCCTAATTTCATCAAACCCATCCTAATTTCTTCAAACCCATGCTAAATTGCTCAAACCTCAGGTAAATTTTCAAACCACATAAATTTTCGTTCGGTTTCATCAAACCCATCCTAATTTCGTCAAACCCATGCTAAATATGTCAAACCTCACATAAATTTTCAAACCACATAAATTTTCGTTCGGTTTCATCAAACCCATCCTAATTTCTTCAAACCCATGCTAATTTGCTCAAACCTCAGATAAATTTTCAAACCTCATAAATTTTCGTTCGGATTCATCAAACCCATCCTAATTTCGTCAAACCCATGCTAATTTTGTCAAACCTCACATAAATTTTCAAACCTCACATAAATTTTCGTTCGGTTTCATCAAACCCATCCTAATTTCTTCAAACCCATGCTAAATTGCTCAAACCTCACATAAATTTTCAAACCACATAAATTTTCGTTCGGTTTCATCAAACCCATCCTAATTTCGTCAAACCCATGCTAAATATGTCAAACCTCACATAAATTTTCAAACCTCACATAAATTTTCGTTCGGTTTCATCAAACCCATCCTAATTTCTTCAAACCCATGCTAAATTGCTCAAACCTCACATAAATTTTCAAACCACATAAATTTTCGTTCGGTTTCATCAAACCCATCCTAATTTCTTCAAACCCATGCTAATTTGCTCAAACCTCAGATAAATTTTCAAACCTCATAAATTTTCGTTCGGATTCATCAAACCCATCCTAATTTCATCAAACCCATCCTAATTTCTTCAAACCCATGCTAAATTGCTCAAACCTCAGGTAAATTTTCAAACCACATAAATTTTCGTTCGGTTTCATCAAACCCATCCTAATTTCGTCAAACCCATGCTAAATATGTCAAACATCACATAAATTTTCAAACCACATAAATTTTCGTTCGGTTTCATCAAACCCATCCTAATTTCGTCAAACCCATGCTAAATATGTCAAACCTCACATAAATTTTCAAACCACATAAATTTTAGTTCGGTTTCATCAAACCCATGCTAAATTGCTCAAACCTCAGGTAAATTTTCAAACCACATAAATTTTCGTTCGGTTTCATCAAACCCATCCTAATTTCGTCAAACCCATGCTAAATATGTCAAACCTCACATAAATTTTCAAACCTCACATAAATTTTCGTTCGGTTTCATCAAACCCATCCTAATTTCTTCAAACCCATGCTAAATTGCTCAAACCTCACATAAATTTTCAAACCACATAAATTTTCGTTCGGTTTCATCAAACCCATCCTAATTTCATCAAACCCATCCTAATTTCTTCAAACCCATGCTAAATTGCTCAAACCTCAGGTAAATTTTCAAACCACATAAATTTTCGTTCGGTTTCATCAAACCCATCCTAATTTCGTCAAACCCATGCTAAATATGTCAAACCTCACATAAATTTTCAAACCTCACATAAATTTTCGTTCGGTTTCATCAAACCCATCCTAATTTCTTCAAACCCATGCTAAATTGCTCAAACCTCACATAAATTTTCAAACCACATAAATTTTCGTTCGGTTTCATCAAACCCATCCTAATTTCATCAAACCCATCCTAATTTCTTCAAACCCATGCTAAATTGCTCAAACCTCAGGTAAATTTTCAAACCACATAAATTTTCGTTCGGTTTCATCAAACCCATCCTAATTTCGTCAAATCCATGCTAAATATGTCAAACCTCACATAAATTTTCAAACCTCACATAAATTTTCGTTCGGTTTCATCAAACCCATCCTAATTTCTTCAAACCCATGCTAAATTGCTCAAACCTCACATAAATTTTCAAACCACATAAATTTTCGTTCGGTTTCATCAAACCCATCCTAATTTCTTCAAACCCATGCTAATTTGCTCAAACCTCAGATAAATTTTCAAACCTCATAAATTTTCGTTCGGATTCATCAAACCCATCCTAATTTCATCAAACCCATCCTAATTTCTTCAAACCCATGCTAAATTGCTCAAACCTCAGGTAAATTTTCAAACCACATAAATTTTCGTTCGGTTTCATCAAACCCATCCTAATTTCGTCAAACCCATGCTAAATATGTCAAACCTCA
Source organism: Rutpela maculata (assembly GCA_936432065.2). Lineage (NCBI taxonomy): Eukaryota > Metazoa > Arthropoda > Insecta > Coleoptera > Cerambycidae > Rutpela > Rutpela maculata. The sequence goes on from CAKZFB020000092.1 coordinate 28,156, forward strand.
CATAAATTTTCAAACCACATAAATTTTCGTTCGGTTTCATCAAACCCATCCTAATTTCGTCAAACCCATGCTAAATACGTCAAACCTCACATAAATTTTCAAACCACATAAATTTTAGTTCGGTTTCATCAAACCCATCCTAATTTCTTCAAACCCATGCTAATTTGCTCAAACCTCAGATAAATTTTCAAACCTCATAAATTTTCGTTCGGATTCATCAAACCCATCCTAATTTCGTCAAACCCATGCTAATTTTGTCAAACCTCACATAAATTTTCAAACCTCACATAAATTTTCGTTCGGTTTCATCAAACCCATCCTAATTTCTTCAAACCCATGCTAAATTGCTCAAACCTCACATAAATTTTCAAACCACATAAATTTTCGTTCGGTTTCATCAAACCCATCCTAATTTCATCAAACCCATCCTAATTTCTTCAAACCCATGCTAAATTGCTCAAACCTCATGTAAATTTTCAAACCACATAAATTTTCGTTCGGTTTCATCAAACCCATCCTAATTTCGTCAAACCCATGCTAAATATGTCAAACCTCACATAAATTTTCAAACCTCACATAAATTTTCGTTCGGTTTCATCAAACCCATCCTAATTTCTTCAAACCCATGCTAAATTGCTCAAACCTCACATAAATTTTCAAACCACATAAATTTTCGTTCGGTTTCATCAAACCCATCCTAATTTCATCAGACCCATCCTAATTTCTTCAAACCCATGCTAAATTGCTCAAACCTCAGGTAAATTTTCAAACCACATAAATTTTCGTTCGGTTTCATCAAACCCATCCTAATTTCGTCAAACCCATGCTAAATATGTCAAACCTCACATAAATTTTCAAACCTCACATAAATTTTCGTTCGGTTTCATCAAACCCATCCTAATTTCTTCAAACCCATGCTAAATTGCTCAAACCTCACATAAATTTTCAAACCACATAAATTTTCGTTCGGTTTCATCAAACCCATCCTAATTTCATCAAATCCATCCTAATTTCTTCAAACCCATGCTAAATTGCTCAAACCTCAGGTAAATTTTCAAACCACATAAATTTTCGTTCGGTTTCATCAAACCCATCCTAATTTCGTCAAACCCATGCTAAATATGTCAAACCTCACATAAATTTTCGTTCGGTTTCATCAAACCCATCCTAATTTCTTCAAACCCATGCTAAATTGCTCAAACCTCACATAAATTTTCAAACCACATAAATTTTCGTTCGGTTTCATCAAACCCATCCTAATTTCATCAAACCCATCCTAATTTCTTCAAACCCATGCTAAATTGCTCAAACCTCAGGTAAATTTTCAAACCACATAAATTTTCGTTCAGTTTCATCAAACCCATCCTAATTTCGTCAAACCCATGCTAAATATGTCAAACCTCACATAAATTTTCAAACCTCACATAAATTTTCGTTCGGTTTCATCAAACCCATCCTAATTTCTTCAAACCCATGCTAAATTGCTCAAACCTCACATAAATTTTCAAACCACATAAATTTTCGTTCGGTTTCATCAAACCCATCCTAATTTCATCAAACCCATCCTAATTTCTTCAAACCCATGCTAAATTGCTCAAACCTCAGGTAAATTTTCAAACCACATAAATTTTCGTTCGGTTTCATCAAACCCATCCTAATTTCGTCAAACCCATGCTAAATATGTCAAACCTCACATAAATTTTCGTTCGGTTTCATCAAACCCATCCTAATTTCTTCAAACCCATGCTAAATTGCTCAAACCTCACATAAATTTTCAAACCACATAAATTTTCGTTCGGTTTCATCAAACCCATCCTAATTTCATCAAACCCATCCTAATTTCTTCAAACCCATGCTAAATTGCTCAAACCTCAGGTAAATTTTCAAACCACATAAATTTTCGTTCGGTTTCATCAAACCCATCCTAATTTCGTCAAACCCATGCTAAATATGTCAAACCTCACATAAATTTTCAAACCTCACATAAATTTTCGTTCGGTTTCATCAAACCCATCCTAATTTCTTCAAACCCATGCTAAATTGCTCAAACCTCACATAAATTTTCAAACCACATAAATTTTCGTTCGGTTTCATCAAACCCATCCTAATTTCTTCAAACCCATGCTAATTTGCTCAAACCTCAGATAAATTTTCAAACCTCATAAATTTTCGTTCGGATTCATCAAACCCATCCTAATTTCATCAAACCCATCCTAATTTCTTCAAACCCATGCTAAATTGCTCAAACCTCAGGTAAATTTTCAAACCACATAAATTTTCGTTCGGTTTCATCAAACCCATCCTAATTTCGTCAAACACATGCTAAATATGTCAAACCTCACATAAATTTTCAAACCACATAAATTTTCGTTCGGTTTCATCAAACCCATCCTAATTTCTTCAAACCCATGCTAATTTGCTCAAACCTCAGATAAATTTTCAAACCTCATAAATTTTCGTTCGGATTCATCAAACCCATCCTAATTTCGTCAAACCCATGCTAATTTTGTCAAACCTCACATAAATTTTCAAACCTCACATAAATTTTTGTTCGGTTTCATCAAACCCATCCTAATTTCTTCAAACCCATGCTAAATTGCTCAAACCTCACATAAATTTTCAAACCACATAAATTTTCGTTCGGTTTCATCAAACCCATCCTAATTTCATCAAACCCATCCTAATTTCTTCAAACCCATGCTAAATTGCTCAAACCTCAGGTAAATTTTCAAACCACATAAATTTTCGTTCGGTTTCATCAAACCCATCCTAATTTCGTCAAACCCATGCTAAATATGTCAAACCTCACATAAATTTTCAAACCTCACATAAATTTTCGTTCGGTTTCATCAAACCCATCCTAATTTCTTCAAACCCATGCTAAATTGCTCAAACCTCACATAAATTTTCAAACCACATAAATTTTCGTTCGGTTTCATCAAACCCATCCTAATTTCTTCAAACCCATGCTAATTTGCTCAAACCTCAGATAAATTTTCAAACCTCATAAATTTTCGTTCGGATTCATCAAACCCATCCTAATTTCATCAAACCCATCCTAATTTCTTCAAACCCATGCTAAATTGCTCAAACCTCAGGTAAATTTTCAAACCACATAAATTTTCGTTCGGTTTCATCAAACCCATCCTAATTTCGTCAAACCCATGCTAAATATGTCAAACCTCACATAAATTTTCAAACCACATAAATTTTCGTTCGGTTTCATCAAACCCATCCTAATTTCGTCAAACCCATGCTAAATATGTCAAACCTCACATAAATTTTCAAACCACATAAATTTTAGTTCGGTTTCATCAAACCCATCCTAATTTCTTCAAACCCATGCTAAATTGCTCAAACCTCAGGTAAATTTTCAAACCACATAAATTTTCGTTCGGTTTCATCAAACCCATCCTAATTTCGTCAAACCCATGCTAAATATGTCAAACCTCACATAAATTTTCAAACCTCACATAAATTTTCGTTCGGTTTCATCAAACCCATCCTAATTTCTTCAAACCCATGCTAAATTGCTCAAACCTCACATAAATTTTCAAACCACATAAATTTTCGTTCGGTTTCATCAAACCCATCCTAATTTCATCAAACCCATCCTAATTTCTTCAAACCCATGCTAAATTGCTCAAACCTCAGGTAAATTTTCAAACCACATAAATTTTCGTTCGGTTTCATCAAACCCATCCTAATTTCGTCAAACCCATGCTAAATATGTCAAACCTCACATAAATTTTCAAACCTCACATAAATTTTCGTTCGGTTTCATCAAACCCATCCTAATTTCTTCAAACCCATGCTAAATTGCTCAAACCTCACATAAATTTTCAAACCACATAAATTTTCGTTCGGTTTCATCAAACCCATCCTAATTTCTTCAAACCCATGCTAATTTGCTCAAACCTCAGATAAATTTTCAAACCTCATAAATTTTCGTTCGGATTCATCAAACCCATCCTAATTTCATCAAACCCATCCTAATTTCTTCAAACCCATGCTAAATTGCTCAAACCTCAGGTAAATTTTCAAACCACATAAATTTTCGTTCGGTTTCATCAAACCCATCCTAATTTCGTCAAACCCATGCTAAATATGTCAAACCTCACATAAATTTTCGTTCGGTTTCATCAAACCCATCCTAATTTCTTCAAACCCATGCTAAATTGCTCAAACCTCACATAAATTTTCAAACCACATAAATTTTCGTTCGGTTTCATCAAACCCATCCTAATTTCATCAAACCCATCCTAATTTCTTCAAACCCATGCTAAATTGCTCAAACCTCAGGTAAATTTTCAAACCACATAAATTTTCGTTCGGTTTCATCAAACCCATCCTAATTTCGTCAAACCCATGCTAAATATGTCAAACCTCACATAAATTTTCAAACCTCACATAAATTTTCGTTCGGTTTCATCAAACCCATCCTAATTTCTTCAAACCCATGCTAAATTGCTCAAACCTCACATAAATTTTCAAACCACATAAATTTTCGTTCGGTTTCATCAAACCCATCCTAATTTCATCAAACCCATCCTAATTTCTTCAAACCCATGCTAAATTGCTCAAACCTCAGGTAAATTTTCAAACCACATAAATTTTCGTTCGGTTTCATCAAACCCATCCTAATTTCGTCAAACCCATGCTAAATATGTCAAACCTCACATAAATTTTCGTTCGGTTTCATCAAACCCATCCTAATTTCTTCAAACCCATGCTAAATTGCTCAAACCTCACATAAATTTTCAAACCACATAAATTTTCGTTCGGTTTCATCAAACCCATCCTAATTTCTTCAAACCCATGCTAAATTGCTCAAACCTCAGGTAAATTTTCAAACCACATAAATTTTCGTTCGGTTTCATCAAACCCATCCTAATTTCGTCAAACCCATGCTAAATATGTCAAACCTCACATAAATTTTCAAACCTCACATAAATTTTCGTTCGGTTTCATCAAACCCATCCTAATTTCTTCAAACCCATGCTAAATTGCTCAAACCTCACATAAATTTTCAAACCACATAAATTTTCGTTCGGTTTCATCAAACCCATCCTAATTTCTTCAAACCCATGCTAATTTGCTCAAACCTTAGATAAATTTTCAAACCTCATAAATTTTCGTTCGGATTCATCAAACCCATCCTAATTTCATCAAACCCATCCTAATTTCTTCAAACCCATGCTAAATTGCTCAAACCTCAGGTAAATTTTCAAACCACATAAATTTTCGTTCGGTTTCATCAAACCCATCCTAATTTCGTCAAACCCATGCTAAATATGTCAAACCTCACATAAATTTTCAAACCACATAAATTTTCGTTCGGTTTCATCAAACCCATCCTAATTTCTTCAAACCCATGCTAATTTGCTCAAACCTCAGATAAATTTTCAAACCTCATAAATTTTCGTTCGGATTCATCAAACCCATCCTAATTTCGTCAAACCCATGCTAATTTTGTCAAACCTCACATAAATTTTCAAACCTCACATAAATTTTCGTTCGGTTTCATCAAACCCATCCTAATTTCTTCAAACCCATGCTAAATTGCTCAAACCTCACATAAATTTTCAAACCACATAAATTTTCGTTCGGTTTCATCAAACCCATCCTAATTTCATCAAACCCATCCTAATTTCTTCAAACCCATGCTAAATTGCTCAAACCTCAGGTAAATTTTCAAACCACATAAATTTTCGTTCGGTTTCATCAAACCCATCCTAATTTCGTCAAACCCATGCTAAATATGTCAAACCTCACATAAATTTTCAAACCTCACATAAATTTTCGTTCGGTTTCATCAAACCCATCCTAATTTCTTCAAACCCATGCTAAATTGCTCAAACCTCACATAAATTTTCAAACCACATAAATTTTCGTTCGGTTTCATCAAACCCATCCTAATTTCTTCAAACCCATGCTAATTTGCTCAAACCTCAGATAAATTTTCAAACCTCATAAATTTTCGTTCGGATTCATCAAACCCATCCTAATTTCATCAAACCCATCCTAATTTCTTCAAACCCATGCTAAATTGCTCAAACCTCAGGTAAATTTTCAAACCACATAAATTTTCGTTCGGTTTCATCAAACCCATCCTAATTTCGTCAAACCCATGCTAAATATGTCAAACCTCACATAAATTTTCAAACCACATAAATTTTCGTTCGGTTTCATCAAACCCATCCTAATTTCTTCAAACCCATGCTAATTTGCTCAAACCTCAGATAAATTTTCAAACCTCATAAATTTTCGTTCGGATTCATCAAACCCATCCTAATTTCGTCAAACCCATGCTAATTTTGTCAAACCTCACATAAATTTTCGTTCGGTTTCATCAAACCCATCCTAGTTTCTTCAAACCCATGCTAAATTGCTGAAACCTCACATAAATTTTCAAACCACATAAATTTTCGTTCGGTTTCATCAAACCCATCCTAATTTCATCAAACCCATCCTAATTTCTTCAAACCCATGCTAAATTGCTCAAACCTCAGGTAAATTTTCAAACCACATAAATTTTCGTTCGGTTTCATCAAACCCATCCTAATTTCGTCAAACCCATGCTAAATATGTCAAACCTCACATAAATTTTCGTTCGGTTTCATCAAACCCATCCTAATTTCTTCAAACCCATGCTAAATTGCTCAAACCTCACATAAATTTTCAAACCACATAAATTTTCGTTCGGTTTCATCAAGCCCATCCTAATTTCATCAAACCCATCCTAATTTCTTCAAACCCATGCTAAATTGCTCAAACCTCAGGTAAATTTTCAAACCACATAAATTTTCGTTCGGTTTCATCAAACCCATCCTAATTTCGTCAAACCCATGCTAAATATGTCAAACCTCACATAAATTTTCAAACCTCACATAAATTTTCGTTCGGTTTCATCAAACCCATCCTAATTTCTTCAAACCCATGCTAAATTGCTCAAACCTCACATAAATTTTCAAACCACATAAATTTTCGTTCGGTTTCATCAAACCCATCCTAATTTCTTCAAACCCATGCTAATTTGCTCAAACCTCAGATAAATTTTCAAACCTCATAAATTTTCGTTCGGATTCATCAAACCCATCCTAATTTCATCAAACCCATCCTAATTTCTTCAAACCCATGCTAAATTGCTCAAACCTCAGGTAAATTTTCAAACCACATAAATTTTCGTTCGGTTTCATCAAACCCATCCTAATTTCGTCAAACCCATGCTAAATATGTCAAACCTCACATAAATTTTCAAACCACATAAATTTTCGTTCGGTTTCATCAAACCCATCCTAATTTCTTCAAACCCATGCTAATTTGCTCAAACCTCAGATAAATTTTCAAACCTCATAAATTTTCGTTCGGATTCATCAAACCCATCCTAATTTCGTCAAACCCATGCTAATTTTGTCAAACCTCACATAAATTTTCAAACCTCACATAAATTTTCGTTCGGTTTCATCAAACCCATCCTAATTTCTTCAAACCCATGCTAAATTGCTCAAACCTCACATAAATTTTCAAACCACATAAATTTTCGTTCGGTTTCATCAAACCCATCCTAATTTCATCAAACCCATCCTAATTTCTTCAAACCCATGCTAAATTGCTCAAACCTCAGGTAAATTTTCAAACCACATAAATTTTCGTTCGGTTTCATCAAACCCATCCTAATTTCGTCAAACCCATGCTAAATATGTCAAACCTCACATAAATTTTCAAACCTCACATAAATTTTCGTTCGGTTTCATCAAACCCATCCTAATTTCTTCAAACCCATGCTAAATTGCTCAAACCTCACATAAATTTTCAAACCACATAAATTTTCGTTCGGTTTCATCAAACCCATCCTAATTTCATCAAACCCATCCTAATTTCTTCAAACCCATGCTAAATTGCTCAAACCTCAGGTAAATTTTCAAACCACATAAATTTTCGTTCGGTTTCATCAAACCCATCCTAATTTCGTCAAACCCATGCTAAATATGTCAAACCTCACATAAATTTTCAAACCTCACATAAATTTTCGTTCGGTTTCATCAAACCCATCCTAATTTCTTCAAACCCATGCTAAATTGCTCAAACCTCACATAAATTTTCAAACCACATAAATTTTCGTTCGGTTTCATCAAACCCATCCTAATTTCATCAAATCCATCCTAATTTCTTCAAACCCATGCTAAATTGCTCAAACCTCAGGTAAATTTTCAAACCACATAAATTTTCGTTCGGTTTCATCAAACCCATCCTAATTTCGTCAAACCCATGCTAAATATGTCAAACCTCACATAAATTTTCGTTCGGTTTCATCAAACCCATCCTAATTTCTTCAAACCCATGCTAAATTGCTCAAACCTCACATAAATTTTCAAACCACATAAATTTTCGTTCGGTTTCATCAAACCCATCCTAATTTCATCAAACCCATCCTAATTTCTTCAAACCCATGCTAAATTGCTCAAACCTCAGGTAAATTTTCAAACCACATAAATTTTCGTTCGGTTTCATCAAACCCATCCTAATTTCGTCAAACCCATGCTAAATATGTCAAACCTCACATAAATTTTCAAACCACATAAATTTTCGTTCGGTTTCATCAAACCCATCCTAATTTCTTCAAACCCATGCTAATTTGCTCAAACCTCAGATAAATTTTCAAACCTCATAAATTTTCGTTCGGATTCATCAAACCCATCCTAATTTCGTCAAACCCATGCTAATTTTGTCAAACCTCACATAAATTTTCAAACCTCACATAAATTTTCGTTCGGTTTCATCAAACCCATCCTAATTTCTTCAAACCCATGCTAAATTGCTCAAACCTCACATAAATTTTCAAACCACATAAATTTTCGTTCGGTTTCATCAAACCCATCCTAATTTCATCAAACCCATCCTAATTTCTTCAAACCCATGCTAAATTGCTCAAACCTCAGGTAAATTTTCAAACCACATAAATTTTCGTTCGGTTTCATCAAACCCATCCTAATTTCGTCAAACCCATGCTAAATATGTCAAACCTCACATAAATTTTCAAACCTCACATAAATTTTCGTTCGGTTTCATCAAACCCATCCTAATTTCTTCAAACCCATGCTAAATTGCTCAAACCTCACATAAATTTTCAAACCACATAAATTTTCGTTCGGTTTCATCAAACCCATCCTAATTTCTTCAAACCCATGCTAATTTGCTCAAACCTCAGATAAATTTTCAAACCTCATAAATTTTCGTTCGGATTCATCAAACCCATCCTAATTTCATCAAACCCATCCTAATTTCTTCAAACCCATGCTAAATTGCTCAAACCTCAGGTAAATTTTCAAACCACATAAATTTTCGTTCGGTTTCATCAAACCCATCCTAATTTCGTCAAACCCATGCTAAATATGTCAAACATCACATAAATTTTCAAACCACATAAATTTTCGTTCGGTTTCATCAAACCCATCCTAATTTCGTCAAACCCATGCTAAATATGTCAAACCTCACATAAATTTTCAAACCACATAAATTTTAGTTCGGTTTCATCAAACCCATCCTAATTTCTTCAAACCCATGCTAATTTGCTCAAACCTCAGATAAATTTTCAAACCTCATAAATTTTCGTTCGGATTCATCAAACCCATCCTAATTTCGTCAAACCCATGCTAATTTTGTCAAACCTCACATAAATTTTCAAACCTCACATAAATTTTCGTTCGGTTTCATCAAACCCATCCTAATTTCTTCAAACCCATGCTAAATTGCTCAAACCTCACATAAATTTTCAAACCACATAAATTTTCGTTCGGTTTCATCAAACCCATCCTAATTTCATCAAACCCATCCTAATTTATTCAAACCCATGCTAAATTGCTCAAACCTCAGGTAAATTTTCAAACCACATAAATTTTCGTTCGGTTTCATCAAACCCATCCTAATTTCGTCAAACCCATGCTAAATATGTCAAACCTCACATAAATTTTCAAACCTCACATAAATTTTCGTTCGGTTTCATCAAACCCTTCCTAATTTCTTCAAACCCATGCTAAATTGCTCAAACCTCACATAAATTTTCAAACCACATAAATTTTCGTTCGGTTTCATCAAACCCATCCTAATTTCATCAAACCCATCCTAATTTCTTCAAACCCATGCTAAATTGCTCAAACCTCAGGTAAATTTTCAAACCACATAAATTTTCGTTCGGTTTCATCAAACCCATCCTAATTTCGTCAAACCCATGCTAAATATGTCAAACCTCACATAAATTTTCAAACCTCACATAAATTTTCGTTCGGTTTCATCAAACCCATCCTAATTTCTTCAAACCCATGCTAAATTGCTCAAACCTCACATAAATTTTCAAACCACATAAATTTTCGTTCGGTTTCATCAAACCCATCCTAATTTCATCAAACCCATCCTAATTTCTTCAAACCCATGCTAAATTGCTCAAACCTCAGGTAAATTTTCAAACCACATAAATTTTCGTTCGGTTTCATCAAACCCATCCTAATTTCGTCAAACCCATGCTAAATATGTCAAACCTCACATAAATTTTCGTTCGGTTTCATCAAACCCATCCTAATTTCTTCAAACCCATGCTAAATTGCTCAAACCTCACATAAATTTTCAAACCACATAAATTTTCGTTCGGTTTCATCAAACCCATCCTAATTTCATCAAACCCATCCTAATTTCTTCAAACCCATGCTAAATTGCTCAAACCTCAGGTAAATTTTCAAACCACATAAATTTTCGTTCGGTTTCATCAAACCCATCCTAATTTCGTCAAACCCATGCTAAATATGTCAAACCTCACATAAATTTTCAAACCTCACATAAATTTTCGTTCGGTTTCATCAAACCCATCCTAATTTCTTCAAACCCATGCTAAATTGCTCAAACCTCACATACATTTTCAAACCACATAAATTTTCGTTCGGTTTCATCAAACCCATCCTAATTTCATCAAACCCATCCTAATTTCTTCAAACCCATGCTAAATTGCTCAAACCTCAGGTAAATTTTCAAACCACATAAATTTTCGTTCGGTTTCATCAAACCCATCCTAATTTCGTCAAACCCATGCTAAATATGTCAAACCTCACATAAATTTTCAAACCTCACATAAATTTTCGTTCGGTTTCATCAAACCCATCCTAATTTCTTCAAACCCATGCTAAATTGCTCAAACCTCACATAAATTTTCAAACCACATAAATTTTCGTTCGGTTTCATCAAACCCATCCTAATTTCATCAAACCCATCCTAATTTCTTCAAACCCATGCTAAATTGCTCAAACCTCAGGTAAATTTTCAAACCACATAAATTTTCGTTCGGTTTCATCAAACCCATCCTAATTTCGTCAAATCCATGCTAAATATGTCAAACCTCACATAAATTTTCAAACCTCACATAAATTTTCGTTCGGTTTCATCAAACCCATCCTAATTTCTTCAAACCCATGCTAAATTGCTCAAACCTCACATAAATTTTCAAACCACATAAATTTTCGTTCGGTTTCATCAAACCCATCCTAATTTCTTCAAACCCATGCTAATTTGCTCAAACCTCAGATAAATTTTCAAACCTCATAAATTTTCGTTCGGATTCATCAAACCCATCCTAATTTCATCAAACCCATCCTAATTTCTTCAAACCCATGCTAAATTGCTCAAACCTCAGGTAAATTTTCAAACCACATAAATTTTCGTTCGGTTTCATCAAACCCATCCTAATTTCGTCAAACCCATGCTAAATATGTCAAACCTCACATAAATTTTCAAACCACATAAATTTTCGTTCGGTTTCATCAAACCCATCCTAATTTCGTCAAACCCATGCTAAATACGTCAAACCTCACATAAATTTTCAAACCACATAAATTTTAGTTCGGTTTCATCAAACCCATCCTAATTTCTTCAAACCCATGCTAATTTGCTCAAACCTCAGATAAATTTTCAAACCTCATAAATTTTCGTTCGGATTCATCAAACCCATCCTAATTTCGTCAAACCCATGCTAATTTTGTCAAACCTCACATAAATTTTCAAACCTCACATAAATTTTCGTTCGGTTTCATCAAACCCATCCTAATTTCTTCAAACCCATGCTAAATTGCTCAAACCTCACATAAATTTTCAAACCACATAAATTTTCGTTCGGTTTCATCAAACCCATCCTAATTTCATCAAACCCATCCTAATTTCTTCAAACCCATGCTAAATTGCTCAAACCTCAGGTAAATTTTCAAACCACATAAATTTTCGTTCGGTTTCATCAAACCCATCCTAATTTCGTCAAACCCATGCTAAATATGTCAAACCTCACATAAATTTTCAAACCTCACATAAATTTTCGTTCGGTTTCATCAAACCCATCCTAATTTCTTCAAACCCATGCTAAATTGCTCAAACCTCACATAAATTTTCAAACCACATAAATTTTCGTTCGGTTTCATCAAACCCATCCTAATTTCATCAAACCCATCCTAATTTCTTCAAACCCATGCTAAATTGCTCAAACCTCAGGTAAATTTTCAAACCACATAAATTTTCGTTCGGTTTCATCAAACCCATCCTAATTTCGTCAAACCCATGCTAAATATGTCAAACCTCACATAAATTTTCAAACCTCACATAAATTTTCGTTCGGTTTCATCAAACCCATCCTAATTTCTTCAAACCCATGCTAAATTGCTCAAACCTCACATAAATTTTCAAACCACATAAATTTTCGTTCGGTTTCATCAAACCCATCCTAATTTCATCAAATCCATCCTAATTTCTTCAAACCCATGCTAAATTGCTCAAACCTCAGGTAAATTTTCAAACCACATAAATTTTCGTTCGGTTTCATCAAACCCATCCTAATTTCGTCAAACCCATGCTAAATATGTCAAACCTCACATAAATTTTCGTTCGGTTTCATCAAACCCATCCTAATTTCTTCAAACCCATGCTAAATTGCTCAAACCTCACATAAATTTTCAAACCACATAAATTTTCGTTCGGTTTCATCAAACCCATCCTAATTTCATCAAACCCATCCTAATTTCTTCAAACCCATGCTAAATTGCTCAAACCTCAGGTAAATTTTCAAACCACATAAATTTTCGTTCAGTTTCATCAAACCCATCCTAATTTCGTCAAACCCATGCTAAATATGTCAAACCTCACATAAATTTTCAAACCTCACATAAATTTTCGTTCGGTTTCATCAAACCCATCCTAATTTCTTCAAACCCATGCTAAATTGCTCAAACCTCACATAAATTTTCAAACCACATAAATTTTCGTTCGGTTTCATCAAACCCATCCTAATTTCATCAAACCCATCCTAATTTCTTCAAACCCATGCTAAATTGCTCAAACCTCAGGTAAATTTTCAAACCACATAAATTTTCGTTCGGTTTCACCAAACCCATCCTAATTTCGTCAAACCCATGCTAAATATGTCAAACCTCACATAAATTTTCGTTCGGTTTCATCAAACCCATCCTAATTTCTTCAAACCCATGCTAAATTGCTCAAACCTCACATAAATTTTCAAACCACATAAATTTTCGTTCGGTTTCATCAAACCCATCCTAATTTCATCAAACCCATCCTAATTTCTTCAAACCCATGCTAAATTGCTCAAACCTCAGGTAAATTTTCAAACCACATAAATTTTCGTTCGGTTTCATCAAACCCATCCTAATTTCGTCAAACCCATGCTAAATATGTCAAACCTCACATAAATTTTCAAACCTCACATAAATTTTCGTTCGGTTTCATCAAACCCATCCTAATTTCTTCAAACCCATGCTAAATTGCTCAAACCTCACATAAATTTTCAAACCACATAAATTTTCGTTCGGTTTCATCAAACCCATCCTAATTTCTTCAAACCCATGCTAATTTGCTCAAACCTCAGATAAATTTTCAAACCTCATAAATTTTCGTTCGGATTCATCAAACCCATCCTAATTTCATCAAACCCATCCTAATTTCTTCAAACCCATGCTAAATTGCTCAAACCTCAGGTAAATTTTCAAACCACATAAATTTTCGTTCGGTTTCATCAAACCCATCCTAATTTCGTCAAACCCATGCTAAATATGTCAAACCTCACATAAATTTTCAAACCACATAAATTTTCGTTCGGTTTCATCAAACCCATCCTAATTTCTTCAAACCCATGCTAATTTGCTCAAACCTCAGATAAATTTTCAAACCTCATAAATTTTCGTTCGGATTCATCAAACCCATCCTAATTTCGTCAAACCCATGCTAATTTTGTCAAACCTCACATAAATTTTCAAACCTCACATAAATTTTCGTTCGGTTTCATCAAACCCATCCTAATTTCTTCAAACCCATGCTAAATTGCTCAAACCTCACATAAATTTTCAAACCACATAAATTTTCGTTCGGTTTCATCAAACCCATCCTAATTTCGTCAAACCCATGCTAAATATGTCAAACCTCACATAAATTTTCAAACCTCACATAAATTTTCGTTCGGTTTCATCAAACCCATCCTAATTTCTTCAAACCCATGCTAAATTGCTCAAACCTCACATAAATTTTCAAACCACATAAATTTTCGTTCGGTTTCATCAAACCCATCCTAATTTCTTCAAACCCATGCTAATTTGCTCAAACCTCAGATAAATTTTCAAACCTCATAAATTTTCGTTCGGATTCATCAAACCCATCCTAATTTCATCAAACCCATCCTAATTTCTTCAAACCCATGCTAAATTGCTCAAACCTCAGGTAAATTTTCAAACCACATAAATTTTCGTTCGGTTTCATCAAACCCATCCTAATTTCGTCAAACCCATGCTAAATATGTCAAACATCACATAAATTTTCAAACCACATAAATTTTCGTTCGGTTTCATCAAACCCATCCTAATTTCGTCAAACCCATGCTAAATATGTCAAACCTCACATAAATTTTCAAACCACATAAATTTTAGTTCGGTTTCATCAAACCCATGCTAAATTGCTCAAACCTCAGGTAAATTTTCAAACCACATAAATTTTCGTTCGGTTTCATCAAACCCATCCTAATTTCGTCAAACCCATGCTAAATATGTCAAACCTCACATAAATTTTCAAACCTCACATAAATTTTCGTTCGGTTTCATCAAACCCATCCTAATTTCTTCAAACCCATGCTAAATTGCTCAAACCTCACATAAATTTTCAAACCACATAAATTTTCGTTCGGTTTCATCAAACCCATCCTAATTTCATCAAACCCATCCTAATTTCTTCAAACCCATGCTAAATTGCTCAAACCTCAGGTAAATTTTCAAACCACATAAATTTTCGTTCGGTTTCATCAAACCCATCCTAATTTCGTCAAACCCATGCTAAATATGTCAAACCTCACATAAATTTTCAAACCTCACATAAATTTTCGTTCGGTTTCATCAAACCCATCCTAATTTCTTCAAACCCATGCTAAATTGCTCAAACCTCACATAAATTTTCAAACCACATAAATTTTCGTTCGGTTTCATCAAACCCATCCTAATTTCATCAAACCCATCCTAATTTCTTCAAACCCATGCTAAATTGCTCAAACCTCAGGTAAATTTTCAAACCACATAAATTTTCGTTCGGTTTCATCAAACCCATCCTAATTTCGTCAAATCCATGCTAAATATGTCAAACCTCACATAAATTTTCAAACCTCACATAAATTTTCGTTCGGTTTCATCAAACCCATCCTAATTTCTTCAAACCCATGCTAAATTGCTCAAACCTCACATAAATTTTCAAACCACATAAATTTTCGTTCGGTTTCATCAAACCCATCCTAATTTCTTCAAACCCATGCTAATTTGCTCAAACCTCAGATAAATTTTCAAACCTCATAAATTTTCGTTCGGATTCATCAAACCCATCCTAATTTCATCAAACCCATCCTAATTTCTTCAAACCCATGCTAAATTGCTCAAACCTCAGGTAAATTTTCAAACCACATAAATTTTCGTTCGGTTTCATCAAACCCATCCTAATTTCGTCAAACCCATGCTAAATATGTCAAACCTCACATAAATTTTCAAACCACATAAATTTTCGTTCGGTTTCATCAAACCCATCCTAATTTCGTCAAACCCATGCTAAATACGTCAAACCTCACATAAATTTTCAAACCACATAAATTTTAGTTCGGTTTCATCAAACCCATCCTAATTTCTTCAAACCCATGCTAATTTGCTCAAACCTCAGATAAATTTTCAAACCTCATAAATTTTCGTTCGGATTCATCAAACCCATCCTAATTTCGTCAAACCCATGCTAATTTTGTCAAACCTCACATAAATTTTCAAACCTCACATAAATTTTCGTTCGGTTTCATCAAACCCATCCTAATTTCTTCAAACCCATGCTAAATTGCTCAAACCTCACATAAATTTTCAAACCACATAAATTTTCGTTCGGTTTCATCAAACCCATCCTAATTTCATCAAACCCATCCTAATTTCTTCAAACCCATGCTAAATTGCTCAAACCTCATGTAAATTTTCAAACCACATAAATTTTCGTTCGGTTTCATCAAACCCATCCTAATTTCGTCAAACCCATGCTAAATATGTCAAACCTCACATAAATTTTCAAACCTCACATAAATTTTCGTTCGGTTTCATCAAACCCATCCTAATTTCTTCAAACCCATGCTAAATTGCTCAAACCTCACATAAATTTTCAAACCACATAAATTTTCGTTCGGTTTCATCAAACCCATCCTAATTTCATCAGACCCATCCTAATTTCTTCAAACCCATGCTAAATTGCTCAAACCTCAGGTAAATTTTCAAACCACATAAATTTTCGTTCGGTTTCATCAAACCCATCCTAATTTCGTCAAACCCATGCTAAATATGTCAAACCTCACATAAATTTTCAAACCTCACATAAATTTTCGTTCGGTTTCATCAAACCCATCCTAATTTCTTCAAACCCATGCTAAATTGCTCAAACCTCACATAAATTTTCAAACCACATAAATTTTCGTTCGGTTTCATCAAACCCATCCTAATTTCATCAAATCCATCCTAATTTCTTCAAACCCATGCTAAATTGCTCAAACCTCAGGTAAATTTTCAAACCACATAAATTTTCGTTCGGTTTCATCAAACCCATCCTAATTTCGTCAAACCCATGCTAAATATGTCAAACCTCACATAAATTTTCGTTCGGTTTCATCAAACCCATCCTAATTTCTTCAAACCCATGCTAAATTGCTCAAACCTCACATAAATTTTCAAACCACATAAATTTTCGTTCGGTTTCATCAAACCCATCCTAATTTCATCAAACCCATCCTAATTTCTTCAAACCCATGCTAAATTGCTCAAACCTCAGGTAAATTTTCAAACCACATAAATTTTCGTTCAGTTTCATCAAACCCATCCTAATTTCGTCAAACCCATGCTAAATATGTCAAACCTCACATAAATTTTCAAACCTCACATAAATTTTCGTTCGGTTTCATCAAACCCATCCTAATTTCTTCAAACCCATGCTAAATTGCTCAAACCTCACATAAATTTTCAAACCACATAAATTTTCGTTCGGTTTCATCAAACCCATCCTAATTTCATCAAACCCATCCTAATTTCTTCAAACCCATGCTAAATTGCTCAAACCTCAGGTAAATTTTCAAACCACATAAATTTTCGTTCGGTTTCATCAAACCCATCCTAATTTCGTCAAACCCATGCTAAATATGTCAAACCTCACATAAATTTTCGTTCGGTTTCATCAAACCCATCCTAATTTCTTCAAACCCATGCTAAATTGCTCAAACCTCACATAAATTTTCAAACCACATAAATTTTCGTTCGGTTTCATCAAACCCATCCTAATTTCATCAAACCCATCCTAATTTCTTCAAACCCATGCTAAATTGCTCAAACCTCAGGTAAATTTTCAAACCACATAAATTTTCGTTCGGTTTCATCAAACCCATCCTAATTTCGTCAAACCCATGCTAAATATGTCAAACCTCACATAAATTTTCAAACCTCACATAAATTTTCGTTCGGTTTCATCAAACCCATCCTAATTTCTTCAAACCCATGCTAAATTGCTCAAACCTCACATAAATTTTCAAACCACATAAATTTTCGTTCGGTTTCATCAAACCCATCCTAATTTCTTCAAACCCATGCTAATTTGCTCAAACCTCAGATAAATTTTCAAACCTCATAAATTTTCGTTCGGATTCATCAAACCCATCCTAATTTCATCAAACCCATCCTAATTTCTTCAAACCCATGCTAAATTGCTCAAACCTCAGGTAAATTTTCAAACCACATAAATTTTCGTTCGGTTTCATCAAACCCATCCTAATTTCGTCAAACACATGCTAAATATGTCAAACCTCACATAAATTTTCAAACCACATAAATTTTCGTTCGGTTTCATCAAACCCATCCTAATTTCTTCAAACCCATGCTAATTTGCTCAAACCTCAGATAAATTTTCAAACCTCATAAATTTTCGTTCGGATTCATCAAACCCATCCTAATTTCGTCAAACCCATGCTAATTTTGTCAAACCTCACATAAATTTTCAAACCTCACATAAATTTTTGTTCGGTTTCATCAAACCCATCCTAATTTCTTCAAACCCATGCTAAATTGCTCAAACCTCACATAAATTTTCAAACCACATAAATTTTCGTTCGGTTTCATCAAACCCATCCTAATTTCATCAAACCCATCCTAATTTCTTCAAACCCATGCTAAATTGCTCAAACCTCAGGTAAATTTTCAAACCACATAAATTTTCGTTCGGTTTCATCAAACCCATCCTAATTTCGTCAAACCCATGCTAAATATGTCAAACCTCACATAAATTTTCAAACCTCACATAAATTTTCGTTCGGTTTCATCAAACCCATCCTAATTTCTTCAAACCCATGCTAAATTGCTCAAACCTCACATAAATTTTCAAACCACATAAATTTTCGTTCGGTTTCATCAAACCCATCCTAATTTCTTCAAACCCATGCTAATTTGCTCAAACCTCAGATAAATTTTCAAACCTCATAAATTTTCGTTCGGATTCATCAAACCCATCCTAATTTCATCAAACCCATCCTAATTTCTTCAAACCCATGCTAAATTGCTCAAACCTCAGGTAAATTTTCAAACCACATAAATTTTCGTTCGGTTTCATCAAACCCATCCTAATTTCGTCAAACCCATGCTAAATATGTCAAACCTCACATAAATTTTCAAACCACATAAATTTTCGTTCGGTTTCATCAAACCCATCCTAATTTCGTCAAACCCATGCTAAATATGTCAAACCTCACATAAATTTTCAAACCACATAAATTTTAGTTCGGTTTCATCAAACCCATCCTAATTTCTTCAAACCCATGCTAAATTGCTCAAACCTCAGGTAAATTTTCAAACCACATAAATTTTCGTTCGGTTTCATCAAACCCATCCTAATTTCGTCAAACCCATGCTAAATATGTCAAACCTCACATAAATTTTCAAACCTCACATAAATTTTCGTTCGGTTTCATCAAACCCATCCTAATTTCTTCAAACCCATGCTAAATTGCTCAAACCTCACATAAATTTTCAAACCACATAAATTTTCGTTCGGTTTCATCAAACCCATCCTAATTTCATCAAACCCATCCTAATTTCTTCAAACCCATGCTAAATTGCTCAAACCTCAGGTAAATTTTCAAACCACATAAATTTTCGTTCGGTTTCATCAAACCCATCCTAATTTCGTCAAACCCATGCTAAATATGTCAAACCTCACATAAATTTTCAAACCTCACATAAATTTTCGTTCGGTTTCATCAAACCCATCCTAATTTCTTCAAACCCATGCTAAATTGCTCAAACCTCACATAAATTTTCAAACCACATAAATTTTCGTTCGGTTTCATCAAACCCATCCTAATTTCTTCAAACCCATGCTAATTTGCTCAAACCTCAGATAAATTTTCAAACCTCATAAATTTTCGTTCGGATTCATCAAACCCATCCTAATTTCATCAAACCCATCCTAATTTCTTCAAACCCATGCTAAATTGCTCAAACCTCAGGTAAATTTTCAAACCACATAAATTTTCGTTCGGTTTCATCAAACCCATCCTAATTTCGTCAAACCCATGCTAAATATGTCAAACCTCACATAAATTTTCGTTCGGTTTCATCAAACCCATCCTAATTTCTTCAAACCCATGCTAAATTGCTCAAACCTCACATAAATTTTCAAACCACATAAATTTTCGTTCGGTTTCATCAAACCCATCCTAATTTCATCAAACCCATCCTAATTTCTTCAAACCCATGCTAAATTGCTCAAACCTCAGGTAAATTTTCAAACCACATAAATTTTCGTTCGGTTTCATCAAACCCATCCTAATTTCGTCAAACCCATGCTAAATATGTCAAACCTCACATAAATTTTCAAACCTCACATAAATTTTCGTTCGGTTTCATCAAACCCATCCTAATTTCTTCAAACCCATGCTAAATTGCTCAAACCTCACATAAATTTTCAAACCACATAAATTTTCGTTCGGTTTCATCAAACCCATCCTAATTTCATCAAACCCATCCTAATTTCTTCAAACCCATGCTAAATTGCTCAAACCTCAGGTAAATTTTCAAACCACATAAATTTTCGTTCGGTTTCATCAAACCCATCCTAATTTCGTCAAACCCATGCTAAATATGTCAAACCTCACATAAATTTTCGTTCGGTTTCATCAAACCCATCCTAATTTCTTCAAACCCATGCTAAATTGCTCAAACCTCACATAAATTTTCAAACCACATAAATTTTCGTTCGGTTTCATCAAACCCATCCTAATTTCTTCAAACCCATGCTAAATTGCTCAAACCTCAGGTAAATTTTCAAACCACATAAATTTTCGTTCGGTTTCATCAAACCCATCCTAATTTCGTCAAACCCATGCTAAATATGTCAAACCTCACATAAATTTTCAAACCTCACATAAATTTTCGTTCGGTTTCATCAAACCCATCCTAATTTCTTCAAACCCATGCTAAATTGCTCAAACCTCACATAAATTTTCAAACCACATAAATTTTCGTTCGGTTTCATCAAACCCATCCTAATTTCTTCAAACCCATGCTAATTTGCTCAAACCTCAGATAAATTTTCAAACCTCATAAATTTTCGTTCGGATTCATCAAACCCATCCTAATTTCATCAAACCCATCCTAATTTCTTCAAACCCATGCTAAATTGCTCAAACCTCAGGTAAATTTTCAAACCACATAAATTTTCGTTCGGTTTCATCAAACCCATCCTAATTTCGTCAAACCCATGCTAAATATGTCAAACCTCACATAAATTTTCAAACCACATAAATTTTCGTTCGGTTTCATCAAACCCATCCTAATTTCTTCAAACCCATGCTAATTTGCTCAAACCTCAGATAAATTTTCAAACCTCATAAATTTTCGTTCGGATTCATCAAACCCATCCTAATTTCGTCAAACCCATGCTAATTTTGTCAAACCTCACATAAATTTTCAAACCTCACATAAATTTTCGTTCGGTTTCATCAAACCCATCCTAATTTCTTCAAACCCATGCTAAATTGCTCAAACCTCACATAAATTTTCAAACCACATAAATTTTCGTTCGGTTTCATCAAACCCATCCTAATTTCATCAAACCCATCCTAATTTCTTCAAACCCATGCTAAATTGCTCAAACCTCAGGTAAATTTTCAAACCACATAAATTTTCGTTCGGTTTCATCAAACCCATCCTAATTTCGTCAAACCCATGCTAAATATGTCAAACCTCACATAAATTTTCAAACCTCACATAAATTTTCGTTCGGTTTCATCAAACCCATCCTAATTTCTTCAAACCCATGCTAAATTGCTCAAACCTCACATAAATTTTCAAACCACATAAATTTTCGTTCGGTTTCATCAAACCCATCCTAATTTCTTCAAACCCATGCTAATTTGCTCAAACCTCAGATAAATTTTCAAACCTCATAAATTTTCGTTCGGATTCATCAAACCCATCCTAATTTCATCAAACCCATCCTAATTTCTTCAAACCCATGCTAAATTGCTCAAACCTCAGGTAAATTTTCAAACCACATAAATTTTCGTTCGGTTTCATCAAACCCATCCTAATTTCGTCAAACCCATGCTAAATATGTCAAACCTCACATAAATTTTCAAACCACATAAATTTTCGTTCGGTTTCATCAAACCCATCCTAATTTCTTCAAACCCATGCTAATTTGCTCAAACCTCAGATAAATTTTCAAACCTCATAAATTTTCGTTCGGATTCATCAAACCCATCCTAATTTCGTCAAACCCATGCTAATTTTGTCAAACCTCACATAAATTTTCGTTCGGTTTCATCAAACCCATCCTAGTTTCTTCAAACCCATGCTAAATTGCTGAAACCTCACATAAATTTTCAAACCACATAAATTTTCGTTCGGTTTCATCAAACCCATCCTAATTTCATCAAACCCATCCTAATTTCTTCAAACCCATGCTAAATTGCTCAAACCTCAGGTAAATTTTCAAACCACATAAATTTTCGTTCGGTTTCATCAAACCCATCCTAATTTCGTCAAACCCATGCTAAATATGTCAAACCTCACATAAATTTTCGTTCGGTTTCATCAAACCCATCCTAATTTCTTCAAACCCATGCTAAATTGCTCAAACCTCACATAAATTTTCAAACCACATAAATTTTCGTTCGGTTTCATCAAGCCCATCCTAATTTCATCAAACCCATCCTAATTTCTTCAAACCCATGCTAAATTGCTCAAACCTCAGGTAAATTTTCAAACCACATAAATTTTCGTTCGGTTTCATCAAACCCATCCTAATTTCGTCAAACCCATGCTAAATATGTCAAACCTCACATAAATTTTCAAACCTCACATAAATTTTCGTTCGGTTTCATCAAACCCATCCTAATTTCTTCAAACCCATGCTAAATTGCTCAAACCTCACATAAATTTTCAAACCACATAAATTTTCGTTCGGTTTCATCAAACCCATCCTAATTTCTTCAAACCCATGCTAATTTGCTCAAACCTCAGATAAATTTTCAAACCTCATAAATTTTCGTTCGGATTCATCAAACCCATCCTAATTTCATCAAACCCATCCTAATTTCTTCAAACCCATGCTAAATTGCTCAAACCTCAGGTAAATTTTCAAACCACATAAATTTTCGTTCGGTTTCATCAAACCCATCCTAATTTCGTCAAACCCATGCTAAATATGTCAAACCTCACATAAATTTTCAAACCACATAAATTTTCGTTCGGTTTCATCAAACCCATCCTAATTTCTTCAAACCCATGCTAATTTGCTCAAACCTCAGATAAATTTTCAAACCTCATAAATTTTCGTTCGGATTCATCAAACCCATCCTAATTTCGTCAAACCCATGCTAATTTTGTCAAACCTCACATAAATTTTCAAACCTCACATACATTTTCGTTCGGTTTCATCAAACCCATTCTAATTTCTTCAAACCCATGCTAAATTGCTCAAACCTCACTTAAATTTTCAAACCACATAAATTTTCGTTCGGTTTCATCAAACCCATCCTAATTTCATCAAACCCATCCTAATTTCTTCAAACCCATGCTAAATTGCTCAAACCTCAGGTAAATTTTCAAACCACATAAATTTTCGTTCGGTTTCATCAAACCCATCCTAATTTCGTCAAACCCATGCTAAATATGTCAAACCTCACATAAATTTTCAAACCTCACATAAATTTTCGTTCGGTTTCATCAAACCCATCCTAATTTCTTCAAACCCATGCTAAATTGCTCAAACCTCACATAAATTTTCAAACCACATAAATTTTCGTTCGGTTTCATCAAACCCATCCTAATTTCTTCAAACCCATGCTAATTTGCTCAAACCTCAGATAAATTTTCAAACCTCATAAATTTTCGTTCGGATTCATCAAACCCATCCTAATTTCATCAAACCCATCCTAATTTCTTCAAACCCATGCTAAATTGCTCAAACCTCAGGTAAATTTTCAAACCACATAAATTTTCGTTCGGTTTCATCAAACCCATCCTAATTTCGTCAAACCCATGCTAAATATGTCAAACCTCACATAAATTTTCAAACCACATAAATTTTCGTTCGGTTTCATCAAACCCATCCTAATTTCTTCAAACCCATGCTAATTTGCTCAAACCTCAGATAAATTTTCAAACCTCATAAATTTTCGTTCGGATTCATCAAACCCATCCTAATTTCGTCAAACCCATGCTAATTTTGTCAAACCTCACATAAATTTTCAAACCTCACATAAATTTTCGTTCGGTTTCATCAAACCCATCCTAATTTCTTCAAACCCATGCTAAATTGCTCAAACCTCACATAAATTTTCAAACCACATAAATTTTCGTTCGGTTTCATCAAACCCATCCTAATTTCATCAAACCCATCCTAATTTCTTCAAACCCATGCTAAATTGCTCAAACCTCAGGTAAATTTTCAAACCACATAAATTTTCGTTCGGTTTCATCAAACCCATCCTAATTTCGTCAAACCCATGCTAAATATGTCAAACCTCACATAAATTTTCAAACCACATAAATTTTCGTTCGGTTTCATCAAACCCATCCTAATTTCGTCAAACCCATGCTAAATATGTCAAACCTCACATAAATTTTCAAACCACATAAATTTTCGTTCGGTTTCATCAAACCCATCCTAATTTCTTCAAACCCATGCTAATTTGCTCAAACCTCAGATAAATTTTCAAACCTCATAAATTTTCGTTCGGATTCATCAAACCCATCCTAATTTCGTCAAACCCATGCTAATTTTGTCAAACCTCACATAAATTTTCAAACCTCACATAAATTTTCGTTCGGTTTCATCAAACCCATCCTAATTTCTTCAAACCCATGCTAAATTGCTCAAACCTCACATAAATTTTCAAACCACATAAATTTTCGTTCGGTTTCATCAAACCCATCCTAATTTCATCAAACCCATCCTAATTTCTTCAAACCCATGCTAAATTGCTCAAACCTCAGGTAAATTTTCAAACCACATAAATTTTCGTTCGGTTTCATCAAACCCATCCTAATTTCGTCAAACCCATGCTAAATATGTCAAACCTCACATAAATTTTCAAACCTCACATAAATTTTCGTTCGGTTTCATCAAACCCATCCTAATTTCTTCAAACCCATGCTAAATTGCTCAAACCTCACATAAATTTTCAAACCACATAAATTTTCGTTTGGTTTCATCAAACCCATCCTAATTTCTTCAAACCCATGCTAATTTGCTCAAACCTCAGATAAATTTTCAAACCTCATAAAATTTCGTTCGGATTCATCAAACCCATCCTAATTTCATCAAACCCATCCTAATTTCTTCAAACCCATGCTAAATTGCTCAAACCTCAGGTAAATTTTCAAACCACATAAATTTTCGTTCGGTTTCATCAAACCCATCCTAATTTCGTCAAACCCATGCTAAATATGTCAAACCTCATATAAATTTTCAAACCACATAAATTTTCGTTCGGTTTCATCAAACCCATCCTAATTTCTTCAAACCCATGCTAATTTGCTCAAACCTCAGATAAATTTTCAAACCTCATAAATTTTCGTTCGGATTCATCAAACCCATCCTAATTTCGTCAAACCCATGCTAATTTTGTCAAACCTCACATAAATTTTCAAACCTCACATAAATTTTCGTTCGGTTTCATCAAACCCATCCTAATTTCTTCAAACCCATGCTAAATTGCTCAAACCTCACATAAATTTTCAAACCACATAAATTTTCGTTCGGTTTCATCAAACCCATCCTAATTTCATCAAACCCATCCTAATTTCTTCAAACCCATGCTAAATTGCTCAAACCTCAGGTAAATTTTCAAACCACATAAATTTTCGTTCGGTTTCATCAAACCCATCCTAATTTCGTCAAACCCATGCTAAATATGTCAAACCTCACATAAATTTTCAAACCTCACATAAATTTTCGTTCGGTTTCATCAAACCCATCCTACTTTCTTCAAACCCATGCTAAATTGCTCAAACCTCACATAAATTTTCAAACCACATAAATTTTCGTTCGGTTTCATCAAACCCATCCTAATTTCTTCAAACCCATGCTAATTTGCTCAAACCTCAGATAAATTTTCAAACCTCATAAATTTTCGTTCGGATTCATCAAACCCATCCTAATTTCATCAAACCCATCCTAATTTCTTCAAACCCATGCTAAATTGCTCAAACCTCACATAAATTTTCAAACCACATAAATTTTCGTTCGGTTTCATCAAACCCATCCTAATTTCATCAAACCCATCCTAATTTCTTCAAACCCATGCTAAATTGCTCAAACCTCAGGTAAATTTTCAAACCACATAAATTTTCGTTCGGTTTCATCAAACCCATCCTAATTTCGTCAAACCCATGCTAAATATGTCAAACCTCACATAAATTTTCGTTCGGTTTCATCAAACCCATCCTAATTTCTTCAAACCCATGCTAAATTGCTCAAACCTCACATAAATTTTCAAACCACATAAATTTTCGTTCGGTTTCATCAAACCCATCCTAATTTCATCAAACCCATCCTAATTTCTTCAAACCCATGCTAAATTGCTCAAACCTCAGGTAAATTTTCAAACCACATAAATTTTCGTTCGGTTTCATCAAACCCATCCTAATTTCGTCAAACCCATGCTAAATATGTCAAACCTCACATAAATTTTCAAACCTCACATAAATTTTCGTTCGGTTTCATCAAACCCATCCTAATTTCTTCAAACCCATGCTAAATTGCTCAAACCTCACATAAATTTTCAAACCACATAAATTTTCGTTCGGTTTCATCAAACCCATCCTAATTTCATCAAACCCATCCTAATTTCTTCAAACCCATGCTAAATTGCTCAAACCTCAGGTAAATTTTCAAACCACATAAATTTTCGTTCGGTTTCATCAAACCCATCCTAATTTCGTCAAACCCATGCTAAATATGTCAAACCTCACATAAATTTTCAAACCTCACATAAATTTTCGTTCGGTTTCATCAAACCCATCCTAATTTCTTCAAACCCATGCTAAATTGCTCAAACCTCACATAAATTTTCAAACCACATAAATTTTCGTTCGGTTTCATCAAACCCATCCTAATTTCATCAAATCCATCCTAATTTCTTCAAACCCATGCTAAATTGCTCAAACCTCAGGTAAATTTTCAAACCACATAAATTTTCGTTCGGTTTCATCAAACCCATCCTAATTTCGTCAAACCCATGCTAAATATGTCAAACCTCACATAAATTTTCGTTCGGTTTCATCAAACCCATCCTAATTTCTTCAAACCTATGCTAAATTGCTCAAACCTCACATAAATTTTCAAACCACATAAATTTTCGTTCGGTTTCATCAAACCCATCCTAATTTCATCAAACCCATCCTAATTTCTTCAAACCCATGCTAAATTGCTCAAACCTCAGGTAAATTTTCAAACCACATAAATTTTCGTTCAGTTTCATCAAACCCATCCTAATTTCGTCAAACCCATGCTAAATATGTCAAACCTCACATAAATTTTCAAACCTCACATAAATTTTCGTTCGGTTTCATCAAACCCATCCTAATTTCTTCAAACCCATGCTAAATTGCTCAAACCTCACATAAATTTTCAAACCACATAAATTTTCGTTCGGTTTCATCAAACCCATCCTAATTTCATCAAACCCATCCTAATTTCTTCAAACCCATGCTAAATTGCTCAAACCTCAGGTAAATTTTCAAACCACATAAATTTTCGTTCGGTTTCATCAAACCCATCCTAATTTCGTCAAACCCATGCTAAATATGTCAAACCTCACATAAATTTTCGTTCGGTTTCATCAAACCCATCCTAATTTCTTCAAACCCATGCTAAATTGCTCAAACCTCACATAAATTTTCAAACCACATAAATTTTCGTTCGGTTTCATCAAACCCATCCTAATTTCATCAAACCCATCCTAATTTCTTCAAACCCATGCTAAATTGCTCAAACCTCAGGTAAATTTTCAAACCACATAAATTTTCGTTCGGTTTCATCAAACCCATCCTAATTTCGTCAAACCCATGCTAAATATGTCAAACCTCACATAAATTTTCAAACCTCACATAAATTTTCGTTCGGTTTCATCAAACCCATCCTAATTTCTTCAAACCCATGCTAAATTGCTCAAACCTCACATAAATTTTCAAACCACATAAATTTTCGTTCGGTTTCATCAAACCCATCCTAATTTCTTCAAACCCATGCTAATTTGCTCAAACCTCAGATAAATTTTCAAACCTCATAAATTTTCGTTCGGATTCATCAAACCCATCCTAATTTCATCAAACCCATCCTAATTTCTTCAAACCCATGCTAAATTGCTCAAACCTCAGGTAAATTTTCAAACCACATAAATTTTCGTTCGGTTTCATCAAACCCATCCTAATTTCGTCAAACCCATGCTAAATATGTCAAACCTCACATAAATTTTCAAACCACATAAATTTTCGTTCGGTTTCATCAAACCCATCCTAATTTCTTCAAACCCATGCTAATTTGCTCAAACCTCAGATAAATTTTCAAACCTCATAAATTTTCGTTCGGATTCATCAAACCCATCCTAATTTCGTCAAACCCATGCTAATTTTGTCAAACCTCACATAAATTTTCAAACCTCACATAAATTTTCGTTCGGTTTCATCAAACCCATCCTAATTTCTTCAAACCCATGCTAAATTGCTCAAACCTCACATAAATTTTCAAACCACATAAATTTTCGTTCGGTTTCATCAAACCCATCCTAATTTCATCAAACCCATCCTAATTTCTTCAAACCCATGCTAAATTGCTCAAACCTCAGGTAAATTTTCAAACCACATAAATTTTCGTTCGGTTTCATCAAACCCATCCTAATTTCGTCAAACCCATGCTAAATATGTCAAACCTCACATAAATTTTCAAACCTCACATAAATTTTCGTTCGGTTTCATCAAACCCATCCTAATTTCTTCAAACCCATGCTAAATTGCTCAAACCTCACATAAATTTTCAAACCACATAAATTTTCGTTCGGTTTCATCAAACCCATCCTAATTTCTTCAAACCCATGCTAATTTGCTCAAACCTCAGATAAATTTTCAAACCTCATAAATTTTCGTTCGGATTCATCAAACCCATCCTAATTTCATCAAACCCATCCTAATTTCTTCAAACCCATGCTAAATTGCTCAAACCTCAGGTAAATTTTCAAACCACATAAATTTTCGTTCGGTTTCATCAAACCCATCCTAATTTCGTCAAACCCATGCTAAATATGTCAAACATCACATAAATTTTCAAACCACATAAATTTTCGTTCGGTTTCATCAAACCCATCCTAATTTCGTCAAACCCATGCTAAATATGTCAAACCTCACATAAATTTTCAAACCACATAAATTTTAGTTCGGTTTCATCAAACCCATCCTAATTTCTTCAAACCCATGCTAATTTGCTCAAACCTCAGATAAATTTTCAAACCTCATAAATTTTCGTTCGGATTCATCAAACCCATCCTAATTTCGTCAAACCCATGCTAATTTTGTCAAACCTCACATAAATTTTCAAACCTCACATAAATTTTCGTTCGGTTTCATCAAACCCATCCTAATTTCTTCAAACCCATGCTAAATTGCTCAAACCTCACATAAATTTTCAAACCACATAAATTTTCGTTCGGTTTCATCAAACCCATCCTAATTTCATCAAACCCATCCTAATTTCTTCAAACCCATGCTAAATTGCTCAAACCTCAGGTAAATTTTCAAACCACATAAATTTTCGTTCGGTTTCATCAAACCCATCCTAATTTCGTCAAACTTATGCTAAATATGTCAAACCTCACATAAATTTTCAAACCTCACATAAATTTTCGTTCGGTTTCATCAAACCCTTCCTAATTTCTTCAAACCCATGCTAAATTGCTCAAACCTCACATAAATTTTCAAACCACATAAATTTTCGTTCGGTTTCATCAAACCCATCCTAATTTCATCAAACCCATCCTAATTTCTTCAAACCCATGCTAAATTGCTCAAACCTCAGGTAAATTTTCAAACCACATAAATTTTCGTTCGGTTTCATCAAACCCATCCTAATTTCGTCAAACCCATGCTAAATATGTCAAACCTCACATAAATTTTCAAACCTCACATAAATTTTCGTTCGGTTTCATCAAACCCATCCTAATTTCTTCAAACCCATGCTAAATTGCTCAAACCTCACATAAATTTTCAAACCACATAAATTTTCGTTCGGTTTCATCAAACCCATCCTAATTTCATCAAACCCATCCTAATTTCTTCAAACCCATGCTAAATTGCTCAAACCTCAGGTAAATTTTCAAACCACATAAATTTTCGTTCGGTTTCATCAAACCCATCCTAATTTCGTCAAACCCATGCTAAATATGTCAAACCTCACATAAATTTTCGTTCGGTTTCATCAAACCCATCCTAATTTCTTCAAACCCATGCTAAATTGCTCAAACCTCACATAAATTTTCAAACCACATAAATTTTCGTTCGGTTTCATCAAACCCATCCTAATTTCATCAAACCCATCCTAATTTCTTCAAACCCATGCTAAATTGCTCAAACCTCAGGTAAATTTTCAAACCACATAAATTTTCGTTCGGTTTCATCAAACCCATCCTAATTTCGTCAAACCCATGCTAAATATGTCAAACCTCACATAAATTTTCAAACCTCACATAAATTTTCGTTCGGTTTCATCAAACCCATCCTAATTTCTTCAAACCCATGCTAAATTGCTCAAACCTCACATAAATTTTCAAACCACATAAATTTTCGTTCGGTTTCATCAAACCCATCCTAATTTCATCAAACCCATCCTAATTTCTTCAAACCCATGCTAAATTGCTCAAACCTCAGGTAAATTTTCAAACCACATAAATTTTCGTTCGGTTTCATCAAACCCATCCTAATTTCGTCAAACCCATGCTAAATATGTCAAACCTCACATAAATTTTCAAACCTCACATAAATTTTCGTTCGGTTTCATCAAACCCATCCTAATTTCTTCAAACCCATGCTAAATTGCTCAAACCTCACATAAATTTTCAAACCACATAAATTTTCGTTCGGTTTCATCAAACCCATCCTAATTTCATCAAACCCATCCTAATTTCTTCAAACCCATGCTAAATTGCTCAAACCTCAGGTAAATTTTCAAACCACATAAATTTTCGTTCGGTTTCATCAAACCCATCCTAATTTCGTCAAATCCATGCTAAATATGTCAAACCTCACATAAATTTTCAAACCTCACATAAATTTTCGTTCGGTTTCATCAAACCCATCCTAATTTCTTCAAACCCATGCTAAATTGCTCAAACCTCACATAAATTTTCAAACCACATAAATTTTCGTTCGGTTTCATCAAACCCATCCTAATTTCTTCAAACCCATGCTAATTTGCTCAAACCTCAGATAAATTTTCAAACCTCATAAATTTTCGTTCGGATTCATCAAACCCATCCTAATTTCATCAAACCCATCCTAATTTCTTCAAACCCATGCTAAATTGCTCAAACCTCAGGTAAATTTTCAAACCACATAAATTTTCGTTCGGTTTCATCAAACCCATCCTAATTTCGTCAAACCCATGCTAAATATGTCAAACCTCACATAAATTTTCAAACCACATAAATGTTCGTTCGGTTTCATCAAACCCATCCTAATTTCGTCAAACCCATGCTAAATACGTCAAACCTCACATAAATTTTCAAACCACATAAATTTTAGTTCGGTTTCATCAAACCCATCCTAATTTCTTCAAACCCATGCTAATTTGCTCAAACCTCAGATAAATTTTCAAACCTCATAAATTTTCGTTCGGATTCATCAAACCCATCCTAATTTCGTCAAACCCATGCTAATTTTGTCAAACCTCACATAAATTTTCAAACCTCACATAAATTTTCGTTCGGTTTCATC
Organism: Rutpela maculata; assembly: GCA_936432065.2. Taxonomy (NCBI): domain Eukaryota; kingdom Metazoa; phylum Arthropoda; class Insecta; order Coleoptera; family Cerambycidae; genus Rutpela; species Rutpela maculata. The sequence continues at coordinate 60,222 of CAKZFB020000092.1, forward strand.
AAACCCATCCTAATTTCTTCAAACCCATGCTAAATTGCTCAAACCTCACATAAATTTTCAAACCACATAAATTTTCGTTCGGTTTCATCAAACCCATCCTAATTTCATCAAACCCATCCTAATTTCTTCAAACCCATGCTAAATTGCTCAAACCTCAGGTAAATTTTCAAACCACATAAATTTTCGTTCGGTTTCATCAAACCCATCCTAATTTCGTCAAACCCATGCTAAATATGTCAAACCTCACATAAATTTTCAAACCTCACATAAATTTTCGTTCGGTTTCATCAAACCCATCCTAATTTCTTCAAACCCATGCTAAATTGCTCAAACCTCACATAAATTTTCAAACCACATAAATTTTCGTTCGGTTTCATCAAACCCATCCTAATTTCATCAAACCCATCCTAATTTCTTCAAACCCATGCTAAATTGCTCAAACCTCAGGTAAATTTTCAAACCACATAAATTTTCGTTCGGTTTCATCAAACCCATCCTAATTTCGTCAAACCCATGCTAAATATGTCAAACCTCACATAAATTTTCAAACCTCACATAAATTTTCGTTCGGTTTCATCAAACCCATCCTAATTTCTTCAAACCCATGCTAAATTGCTCAAACCTCACATAAATTTTCAAACCACATAAATTTTCGTTCGGTTTCATCAAACCCATCCTAATTTCATCAAATCCATCCTAATTTCTTCAAACCCATGCTAAATTGCTCAAACCTCAGGTAAATTTTCAAACCACATAAATTTTCGTTCGGTTTCATCAAACCCATCCTAATTTCGTCAAACCCATGCTAAATATGTCAAACCTCACATAAATTTTCGTTCGGTTTCATCAAACCCATCCTAATTTCTTCAAACCCATGCTAAATTGCTCAAACCTCACATAAATTTTCAAACCACATAAATTTTCGTTCGGTTTCATCAAACCCATCCTAATTTCATCAAACCCATCCTAATTTCTTCAAACCCATGCTAAATTGCTCAAACCTCAGGTAAATTTTCAAACCACATAAATTTTCGTTCAGTTTCATCAAACCCATCCTAATTTCGTCAAACCCATGCTAAATATGTCAAACCTCACATAAATTTTCAAACCTCACATAAATTTTCGTTCGGTTTCATCAAACCCATCCTAATTTCTTCAAACCCATGCTAAATTGCTCAAACCTCACATAAATTTTCAAACCACATAAATTTTCGTTCGGTTTCATCAAACCCATCCTAATTTCATCAAACCCATCCTAATTTCTTCAAACCCATGCTAAATTGCTCAAACCTCAGGTAAATTTTCAAACCACATAAATTTTCGTTCGGTTTCATCAAACCCATCCTAATTTCGTCAAACCCATGCTAAATATGTCAAACCTCACATAAATTTTCAAACCTCACATAAATTTTCGTTCGGTTTCATCAAACCCATCCTAATTTCTTCAAACCCATGCTAAATTGCTCAAACCTCACATAAATTTTCAAACCACATAAATTTTCGTTCGGTTTCATCAAACCCATCCTAATTTCATCAAACCCATCCTAATTTCTTCAAACCCATGCTAAATTGCTCAAACCTCAGGTAAATTTTCAAACCACATAAATTTTCGTTCGGTTTCATCAAACCCATCCTAATTTCGTCAAACCCATGCTAAATATGTCAAACCTCACATAAATTTTCAAACCTCACATAAATTTTCGTTCGGTTTCATCAAACCCATCCTAATTTCTTCAAACCCATGCTAAATTGCTCAAACCTCACATAAATTTTCAAACCACATAAATTTTCGTTCGGTTTCATCAAACCCATCCTAATTTCATCAAACCCATCCTAATTTCTTCAAACCCATGCTAAATTGCTCAAACCTCAGGTAAATTTTCAAACCACATAAATTTTCGTTCGGTTTCATCAAACCCATCCTAATTTCGTCAAATCCATGCTAAATATGTCAAACCTCACATAAATTTTCAAACCTCACATAAATTTTCGTTCGGTTTCATCAAACCCATCCTAATTTCTTCAAACCCATGCTAAATTGCTCAAACCTCACATAAATTTTCAAACCACATAAATTTTCGTTCGGTTTCATCAAACCCATCCTAATTTCTTCAAACCCATGCTAATTTGCTCAAACCTCAGATAAATTTTCAAACCTCATAAATTTTCGTTCGGATTCATCAAACCCATCCTAATTTCATCAAACCCATCCTAATTTCTTCAAACCCATGCTAAATTGCTCAAACCTCAGGTAAATTTTCAAACCACATAAATTTTCGTTCGGTTTCATCAAACCCATCCTAATTTCGTCAAACCCATGCTAAATATGTCAAACCTCACATAAATTTTCAAACCACATAAATGTTCGTTCGGTTTCATCAAACCCATCCTAATTTCGTCAAACCCATGCTAAATACGTCAAACCTCACATAAATTTTCAAACCACATAAATTTTAGTTCGGTTTCATCAAACCCATCCTAATTTCTTCAAACCCATGCTAATTTGCTCAAACCTCAGATAAATTTTCAAACCTCATAAATTTTCGTTCGGATTCATCAAACCCATCCTAATTTCGTCAAACCCATGCTAATTTTGTCAAACCTCACATAAATTTTCAAACCTCACATAAATTTTCGTTCGGTTTCATCAAACCCATCCTAATTTCTTCAAACCCATGCTAAATTGCTCAAACCTCACATAAATTTTCAAACCACATAAATTTTCGTTCGGTTTCATCAAACCCATCCTAATTTCATCAAACCCATCCTAATTTCTTCAAACCCATGCTAAATTGCTCAAACCTCAGGTAAATTTTCAAACCACATAAATTTTCGTTCGGTTTCATCAAACCCATCCTAATTTCGTCAAACCCATGCTAAATATGTCAAACCTCACATAAATTTTCAAACCTCACATAAATTTTCGTTCGGTTTCATCAAACCCATCCTAATTTCTTCAAACCCATGCTAAATTGCTCAAACCTCACATAAATTTTCAAACCACATAAATTTTCGTTCGGTTTCATCAAACCCATCCTAATTTCATCAAACCCATCCTAATTTCTTCAAACCCATGCTAAATTGCTCAAACCTCAGGTAAATTTTCAAACCACATAAATTTTCGTTCGGTTTCATCAAACCCATCCTAATTTCGTCAAACCCATGCTAAATATGTCAAACCTCACATAAATTTTCAAACCTCACATAAATTTTCGTTCGGTTTCATCAAACCCATCCTAATTTCTTCAAACCCATGCTAAATTGCTCAAACCTCACATAAATTTTCAAACCACATAAATTTTCGTTCGGTTTCATCAAACCCATCCTAATTTCATCAAATCCATCCTAATTTCTTCAAACCCATGCTAAATTGCTCAAACCTCAGGTAAATTTTCAAACCACATAAATTTTCGTTCGGTTTCATCAAACCCATCCTAATTTCGTCAAACCCATGCTAAATATGTCAAACCTCACATAAATTTTCGTTCGGTTTCATCAAACCCATCCTAATTTCTTCAAACCCATGCTAAATTGCTCAAACCTCACATAAATTTTCAAACCACATAAATTTTCGTTCGGTTTCATCAAACCCATCCTAATTTCATCAAACCCATCCTAATTTCTTCAAACCCATGCTAAATTGCTCAAACCTCAGGTAAATTTTCAAACCACATAAATTTTCGTTCAGTTTCATCAAACCCATCCTAATTTCGTCAAACCCATGCTAAATATGTCAAACCTCACATAAATTTTCAAACCTCACATAAATTTTCGTTCGGTTTCATCAAACCCATCCTAATTTCTTCAAACCCATGCTAAATTGCTCAAACCTCACATAAATTTTCAAACCACATAAATTTTCGTTCGGTTTCATCAAACCCATCCTAATTTCATCAAACCCATCCTAATTTCTTCAAACCCATGCTAAATTGCTCAAACCTCAGGTAAATTTTCAAACCACATAAATTTTCGTTCGGTTTCATCAAACCCATCCTAATTTCGTCAAACCCATGCTAAATATGTCAAACCTCACATAAATTTTCGTTCGGTTTCATCAAACCCATCCTAATTTCTTCAAACCCATGCTAAATTGCTCAAACCTCACATAAATTTTCAAACCACATAAATTTTCGTTCGGTTTCATCAAACCCATCCTAATTTCATCAAACCCATCCTAATTTCTTCAAACCCATGCTAAATTGCTCAAACCTCAGGTAAATTTTCAAACCACATAAATTTTCGTTCGGTTTCATCAAACCCATCCTAATTTCGTCAAACCCATGCTAAATATGTCAAACCTCACATAAATTTTCAAACCTCACATAAATTTTCGTTCGGTTTCATCAAACCCATCCTAATTTCTTCAAACCCATGCTAAATTGCTCAAACCTCACATAAATTTTCAAACCACATAAATTTTCGTTCGGTTTCATCAAACCCATCCTAATTTCTTCAAACCCATGCTAATTTGCTCAAACCTCAGATAAATTTTCAAACCTCATAAATTTTCGTTCGGATTCATCAAACCCATCCTAATTTCATCAAACCCATCCTAATTTCTTCAAACCCATGCTAAATTGCTCAAACCTCAGGTAAATTTTCAAACCACATAAATTTTCGTTCGGTTTCATCAAACCCATCCTAATTTCGTCAAACACATGCTAAATATGTCAAACCTCACATAAATTTTCAAACCACATAAATTTTCGTTCGGTTTCATCAAACCCATCCTAATTTCTTCAAACCCATGCTAATTTGCTCAAACCTCAGATAAATTTTCAAACCTCATAAATTTTCGTTCGGATTCATCAAACCCATCCTAATTTCGTCAAACCCATGCTAATTTTGTCAAACCTCACATAAATTTTCAAACCTCACATAAATTTTTGTTCGGTTTCATCAAACCCATCCTAATTTCTTCAAACCCATGCTAAATTGCTCAAACCTCACATAAATTTTCAAACCACATAAATTTTCGTTCGGTTTCATCAAACCCATCCTAATTTCATCAAACCCATCCTAATTTCTTCAAACCCATGCTAAATTGCTCAAACCTCAGGTAAATTTTCAAACCACATAAATTTTCGTTCGGTTTCATCAAACCCATCCTAATTTCGTCAAACCCATGCTAAATATGTCAAACCTCACATAAATTTTCAAACCTCACATAAATTTTCGTTCGGTTTCATCAAACCCATCCTAATTTCTTCAAACCCATGCTAAATTGCTCAAACCTCACATAAATTCTCAAACCACATAAATTTTCGTTCGGTTTCATCAAACCCATCCTAATTTCTTCAAACCCATGCTAATTTGCTCAAACCTCAGATAAATTTTCAAACCTCATAAATTTTCGTTCGGATTCATCAAACCCATCCTAATTTCATCAAACCCATCCTAATTTCTTCAAACCCATGCTAAATTGCTCAAACCTCAGGTAAATTTTCAAACCACATAAATTTTCGTTCGGTTTCATCAAACCCATCCTAATTTCGTCAAACCCATGCTAAATATGTCAAACCTCACATAAATTTTCAAACCACATAAATTTTCGTTCGGTTTCATCAAACCCATCCTAATTTCTTCAAACCCATGCTAATTTGCTCAGACCTCAGATAAATTTTCAAACCTCATAAATTTTCGTTCGGATTCATCAAACCCATCCTAATTTCATCAAACCCATCCTAATTTCTTCAAACCCATGCTAAATTGCTCAAACCTCAGGTAAATTTTCAAACCACATAAATTTTCGTTCGGTTTCATCAAACCCATCCTAATTTCGTCAAACCCATGCTAAATATGTCAAACCTCACATAAATTTTCAAACCACATAAATTTTCGTTCGGTTTCATCAAACCCATCCTAATTTCGTCAAACCCATGCTAAATATGTCAAACCTCACATAAATTTTCAAACCACATAAATTTTAGTTCGGTTTCATCAAACCCATCCTAATTTCTTCAAACCCATGCTAAATTGCTCAAACCTCAGGTAAATTTTCAAACCACATAAATTTTCGTTCGGTTTCATCAAACCCATCCTAATTTCGTCAAACCCATGCTAAATATGTCAAACCTCACATAAATTTTCAAACCTCACATAAATTTTCGTTCGGTTTCATCAAACCCATCCTAATTTCTTCAAACCCATGCTAAATTGCTCAAACCTCACATAAATTTTCAAACCACATAAATTTTCGTTCGGTTTCATCAAACCCATCCTAATTTCATCAAACCCATCCTAATTTCTTCAAACCCATGCTAAATTGCTCAAACCTCAGGTAAATTTTCAAACCACATAAATTTTCGTTCGGTTTCATCAAACCCATCCTAATTTCGTCAAACCCATGCTAAATATGTCAAACCTCACATAAATTTTCAAACCTCACATAAATTTTCGTTCGGTTTCATCAAACCCATCCTAATTTCTTCAAACCCATGCTAAATTGCTCAAACCTCACATAAATTTTCAAACCACATAAATTTTCGTTCGGTTTCATCAAACCCATCCTAATTTCTTCAAACCCATGCTAATTTGCTCAAACCTCAGATAAATTTTCAAACCTCATAAATTTTCGTTCGGATTCATCAAACCCATCCTAATTTCATCAAACCCATCCTAATTTCTTCAAACCCATGCTAAATTGCTCAAACCTCAGGTAAATTTTCAAACCACATAAATTTTCGTTCGGTTTCATCAAACCCATCCTAATTTCGTCAAACCCATGCTAAATATGTCAAACCTCACATAAATTTTCGTTCGGTTTCATCAAACCCATCCTAATTTCTTCAAACCCATGCTAAATTGCTCAAACCTCACATAAATTTTCAAACCACATAAATTTTCGTTCGGTTTCATCAAACCCATCCTAATTTCATCAAACCCATCCTAATTTCTTCAAACCCATGCTAAATTGCTCAAACCTCAGGTAAATTTTCAAACCACATAAATTTTCGTTCGGTTTCATCAAACCCATCCTAATTTCGTCAAACCCATGCTAAATATGTCAAACCTCACATAAATTTTCAAACCTCACATAAATTTTCGTTCGGTTTCATCAAACCCATCCTAATTTCTTCAAACCCATGCTAAATTGCTCAAACCTCACATAAATTTTCAAACCACATAAATTTTCGTTCGGTTTCATCAAACCCATCCTAATTTCATCAAACCCATCCTAATTTCTTCAAACCCATGCTAAATTGCTCAAACCTCAGGTAAATTTTCAAACCACATAAATTTTCGTTCGGTTTCATCAAACCCATCCTAATTTCGTCAAACCCATGCTAAATATGTCAAACCTCACATAAATTTTCGTTCTGTTTCATCAAACCCATCCTAATTTCTTCAAACCCATGCTAAATTGCTCAAACCTCACATAAATTTTCAAACCACATAAATTTTCGTTCGGTTTCATCAAACCCATCCTAATTTCTTCAAACCCATGCTAAATTGCTCAAACCTCAGGTAAATTTTCAAACCACATAAATTTTCGTTCGGTTTCATCAAACCCATCCTAATTTCGTCAAACCCATGCTAAATATGTCAAACCTCACATAAATTTTCAAACCTCACATAAATTTTCGTTCGGTTTCATCAAACCCATCCTAATTTCTTCAAACCCATGCTAAATTGCTCAAACCTCACATAAATTTTCAAACCACATAAATTTTCGTTCGGTTTCATCAAACCCATCCTAATTTCTTCAAACCCATGCTAATTTGCTCAAACCTCAGATAAATTTTCAAACCTCATAAATTTTCGTTCGGATTCATCAAACCCATCCTAATTTCATCAAACCCATCCTAATTTCTTCAAACCCATGCTAAATTGCTCAAACCTCAGGTAAATTTTCAAACCACATAAATTTTCGTTCGGTTTCATCAAACCCATCCTAATTTCGTCAAACCCATGCTAAATATGTCAAACCTCACATAAATTTTCAAACCACATAAATTTTCGTTCGGTTTCATCAAACCCATCCTAATTTCTTCAAACCCATGCTAATTTGCTCAAACCTCAGATAAATTTTCAAACCTCATAAATTTTCGTTCGGATTCATCAAACCCATCCTAATTTCGTCAAACCCATGCTAATTTTGTCAAACCTCACATAAATTTTCAAACCTCACATAAATTTTCGTTCGGTTTCATCAAACCCATCCTAATTTCTTCAAACCCATGCTAAATTGCTCAAACCTCACATAAATTTTCAAACCACATAAATTTTCGTTCGGTTTCATCAAACCCATCCTAATTTCATCAAACCCATCCTAATTTCTTCAAACCCATGCTAAATTGCTCAAACCTCAGGTAAATTTTCAAACCACATAAATTTTCGTTCGGTTTCATCAAACCCATCCTAATTTCGTCAAACCCATGCTAAATATGTCAAACCTCACATAAATTTTCAAACCTCACATAAATTTTCGTTCGGTTTCATCAAACCCATCCTAATTTCTTCAAACCCATGCTAAATTGCTCAAACCTCACATAAATTTTCAAACCACATAAATTTTCGTTCGGTTTCATCAAACCCATCCTAATTTCTTCAAACCCATGCTAATTTGCTCAAACCTCAGATAAATTTTCAAACCTCATAAATTTTCGTTCGGATTCATCAAACCCATCCTAATTTCATCAAACCCATCCTAATTTCTTCAAACCCATGCTAAATTGCTCAAACCTCAGGTAAATTTTCAAACCACATAAATTTTCGTTCGGTTTCATCAAACCCATCCTAATTTCGTCAAACCCATGCTAAATATGTCAAACCTCACATAAATTTTCAAACCACATAAATTTTCGTTCGGTTTCATCAAACCCATCCTAATTTCTTCAAACCCATGCTAATTTGCTCAAACCTCAGATAAATTTTCAAACCTCATAAATTTTCGTTCGGATTCATCAAACCCATCCTAATTTCGTCAAACCCATGCTAATTTTGTCAAACCTCACATAAATTTTCGTTCGGTTTCATCAAACCCATCCTAGTTTCTTCAAACCCATGCTAAATTGCTGAAACCTCACATAAATTTTCAAACCACATAAATTTTCGTTCGGTTTCATCAAACCCATCCTAATTTCATCAAACCCATCCTAATTTCTTCAAACCCATGCTAAATTGCTCAAACCTCAGGTAAATTTTCAAACCACATAAATTTTCGTTCGGTTTCATCAAACCCATCCTAATTTCGTCAAACCCATGCTAAATATGTCAAACCTCACATAAATTTTCGTTCGGTTTCATCAAACCCATCCTAATTTCTTCAAACCCATGCTAAATTGCTCAAACCTCACATAAATTTTCAAACCACATAAATTTTCGTTCGGTTTCATCAAACCCATCCTAATTTCATCAAACCCATCCTAATTTCTTCAAACCCATGCTAAATTGCTCAAACCTCAGGTAAATTTTCAAACCACATAAATTTTCGTTCGGTTTCATCAAACCCATCCTAATTTCGTCAAACCCATGCTAAATATGTCAAACCTCACATAAATTTTCAAACCTCACATAAATTTTCGTTCGGTTTCATCAAACCCATCCTAATTTCTTCAAACCCATGCTAAATTGCTCAAACCTCACATAAATTTTCAAACCACATAAATTTTCGTTCGGTTTCATCAAACCCATCCTAATTTCTTCAAACCCATGCTAATTTGCTCAAACCTCAGATAAATTTTCAAACCTCATAAATTTTCGTTCGGATTCATCAAACCCATCCTAATTTCATCAAACCCATCCTAATTTCTTCAAACCCATGCTAAATTGCTCAAACCTCAGGTAAATTTTCAAACCACATAAATTTTCGTTCGGTTTCATCAAACCCATCCTAATTTCGTCAAACCCATGCTAAATATGTCAAACCTCACATAAATTTTCAAACCACATAAATTTTCGTTCGGTTTCATCAAACCCATCCTAATTTCTTCAAACCCATGCTAATTTGCTCAAACCTCAGATAAATTTTCAAACCTCATAAATTTTCGTTCGGATTCATCAAACCCATCCTAATTTCGTCAAACCCATGCTAATTTTGTCAAACCTCACATAAATTTTCAAACCTCACATAAATTTTCGTTCGGTTTCATCAAACCCATCCTAATTTCTTCAAACCCATGCTAAATTGCTCAAACCTCACATAAATTTTCAAACCACATAAATTTTCGTTCGGTTTCATCAAACCCATCCTAATTTCATCAAACCCATCCTAATTTCTTCAAACCCATGCTAAATTGCTCAAACCTCAGGTAAATTTTCAAACCACATAAATTTTCGTTCGGTTTCATCAAACCCATCCTAATTTCGTCAAACCCATGCTAAATATGTCAAACCTCACATAAATTTTCAAACCTCACATAAATTTTCGTTCGGTTTCATCAAACCCATCCTAATTTCTTCAAACCCATGCTAAATTGCTCAAACCTCACATAAATTTTCAAACCACATAAATTTTCGTTCGGTTTCATCAAACCCATCCTAATTTCTTCAAACCCATGCTAATTTGCTCAAACCTCAGATAAATTTTCAAACCTCATAAATTTTCGTTCGGATTCATCAAACCCATCCTAATTTCATCAAACCCATCCTAATTTCTTCAAACCCATGCTAAATTGCTCAAACCTCACATAAATTTTCAAACCACATAAATTTTCGTTCGGTTTCATCAAACCCATCCTAATTTCATCAAACCCATCCTAATTTCTTCAAACCCATGCTAAATTGCTCAAACCTCAGGTAAATTTTCAAACCACATAAATTTTCGTTCGGTTTCATCAAACCCATCCTAATTTCGTCAAACCCATGCTAAATATGTCAAACCTCACATAAATTTTCGTTCGGTTTCATCAAACCCATCCTAATTTCTTCAAACCCATGCTAAATTGCTCAAACCTCACATAAATTTTCAAACCACATAAATTTTCGTTCGGTTTCATCAAACCCATCCTAATTTCATCAAACCCATCCTAATTTCTTCAAACCCATGCTAAATTGCTCAAACCTCAGGTAAATTTTCAAACCACATAAATTTTCGTTCGGTTTCATCAAACCCATCCTAATTTCGTCAAACCCATGCTAAATATGTCAAACCTCACATAAATTTTCAAACCTCACATAAATTTTCGTTCGGTTTCATCAAACCCATCCTAATTTCTTCAAACCCATGCTAAATTGCTCAAACCTCACATAAATTTTCAAACCACATAAATTTTCGTTCGGTTTCATCAAACCCATCCTAATTTCTTCAAACCCATGCTAATTTGCTCAAACCTCAGATAAATTTTCAAACCTCATAAATTTTCGTTCGGATTCATCAAACCCATCCTAATTTCATCAAACCCATCCTAATTTCTTCAAACCCATGCTAAATTGCTCAAACCTCACATAAATTTTCAAACCACATAAATTTTCGTTCGGTTTCATCAAACCCATCCTAATTTCATCAAACCCATCCTAATTTCTTCAAACCCATGCTAAATTGCTCAAACCTCAGGTAAATTTTCAAACCACATAAATTTTCGTTCGGTTTCATAAAACCCATCCTAATTTCGTCAAACCCATGCTAAATATGTCAAACCTCACATAAATTTTCAAACCTCACATAAATTTTCGTTCGGTTTCATCAAACCCATCCTAATTTCTTCAAACCCATGCTAAATTGCTCAAACCTCACATAAATTTTCAAACCACATAAATTTTCGTTCGGTTTCATCAAACCCATCCTAATTTCTTCAAACCCATGCTAATTTGCTCAAACCTCAGATAAATTTTCAAACCTCATAAATTTTCGTTCGGATTCATGAAACCCATCCTAATTTCATCAAACCCATCCTAATTTCTTCAAACCCATGCTAAATTGCTCAAACCTCAGGTAAATTTTCAAACCACATAAATTTTCGTTCGGTTTCATCAAACCCATCCTAATTTCGTCAAACCCATGCTAAATATGTCAAACCTCACATAAATTTTCAAACCTCACATAAATTTTCGTTCGGTTTCATCAAACCCATCCTAATTTCTTCAAACCCATGCTAAATTGCTCAAACCTCACATAAATTTTCAAACCACATAAATTTTCGTTCGGTTTCATCAAACCCATCCTAATTTCATCAAACCCATCCTAATTTCTTCAAACCCATGCTAAATTGCTCAAACCTCAGGTAAATTTTCAAACCACATAAATTTTCGTTCGGTTTCATCAAACCCATCCTAATTTCGTCAAACCCATGCTAAATATGTCAAACCTCACATAAATTTTCGTTCGGTTTCATCAAACCCATCCTAATTTCTTCAAACCCATGCTAAATTGCTCAAACCTCACATAAATTTTCAAACCACATAAATTTTCGTTCGGTTTCATCAAACCCATCCTAATTTCTTCAAACCCATGCTAAATTGCTCAAACCTCAGGTAAATTTTCAAACCACATAAATTTTCGTTCGGTTTCATCAAACCCATCCTAATTTCGTCAAACCCATGCTAAATATGTCAAACCTCACATAAATTTTCAAACCTCACATAAATTTTCGTTCGGTTTCATCAAACCCATCCTAATTTCTTCAAACCCATGCTAAATTGCTCAAACCTCACATAAATTTTCAAACCACATAAATTTTCGTTCGGTTTCATCAAACCCATCCTAATTTCTTCAAACCCATGCTAATTTGCTCAAACCTCAGATAAATTTTCAAACCTCATAAATTTTCGTTCGGATTCATCAAACCCATCCTAATTTCATCAAACCCATCCTAATTTCTTCAAACCCATGCTAAATTGCTCAAACCTCAGGTAAATTTTCAAACCACATAAATTTTCGTTCGGTTTCATCAAACCCATCCTAATTTCGTCAAACCCATGCTAAATATGTCAAACCTCACATAAATTTTCAAACCACATAAATTTTCGTTCGGTTTCATCAAACCCATCCTAATTTCTTCAAACCCATGCTAATTTGCTCAAACCTCAGATAAATTTTCAAACCTCATAAATTTTCGTTCGGATTCATCAAACCCATCCTAATTTCGTCAAACCCATGCTAATTTTGTCAAACCTCACATAAATTTTCAAACCTCACATACATTTTCGTTCGGTTTCATCAAACCCATTCTAATTTCTTCAAACCCATGCTAAATTGCTCAAACCTCACATAAATTTTCAAACCACATAAATTTTCGTTCGGTTTCATCAAACCCATCCTAATTTCATCAAACCCATCCTAATTTCTTCAAACCCATGCTAAATTGCTCAAACCTCAGGTAAATTTTCAAACCACATAAATTTTCGTTCGGTTTCATCAAACCCATCCTAATTTCGTCAAACCCATGCTAAATATGTCAAACCTCACATAAATTTTCAAACCTCACATAAATTTTCGTTCGGTTTCATCAAACCCATCCTAATTTCTTCAAACCCATGCTAAATTGCTCAAACCTCACATAAATTTTCAAACCACATAAATTTTCGTTCGGTTTCATCAAACCCATCCTAATTTCTTCAAACCCATGCTAATTTGCTCAAACCTCAGATAAATTTTCAAACCTCATAAATTTTCGTTCGGATTCATCAAACCCATCCTAATTTCATCAAACCCATCCTAATTTCTTCAAACCCATGCTAAATTGCTCAAACCTCAGGTAAATTTTCAAACCACATAAATTTTCGTTCGGTTTCATCAAACCCATCCTAATTTCGTCAAACCCATGCTAAATATGTCAAACCTCACATAAATTTTCAAACCACATAAATTTTCGTTCGGTTTCATCAAACCCATCCTAATTTCTTCAAACCCATGCTAATTTGCTCAAACCTCAGATAAATTTTCAAACCTCATAAATTTTCGTTCGGATTCATCAAACCCATCCTAATTTCGTCAAACCCATGCTAATTTTGTCAAACCTCACATAAATTTTCAAACCTCACATAAATTTTCAAACCTCACATAAATTTTCGTTCGGTTTCATCAAACCCATCCTAATTTCTTCAAACCCATGCTAAATTGCTCAAACCTCACATAAATTTTCAAACCACATAAATTTTCGTTCGGTTTCATCAAACCCATCCTAATTTCATCAAACCCATCCTAATTTCTTCAAACCCATGCTAAATTGCTCAAACCTCAGGTAAATTTTCAAACCACATAAATTTTCGTTCGGTTTCATCAAACCCATCCTAATTTCGTCAAACCCATGCTAAATATGTCAAACCTCACATAAATTTTCAAACCTCACATAAATTTTCGTTCGGTTTCATCAAACCCATCCTAATTTCTTCAAACCCATGCTAAATTGCTCAAACCTCACATAAATTTTCAAACCACATAAATTTTCGTTCGGTTTCATCAAACCCATCCTAATTTCTTCAAACCCATGCTAATTTGCTCAAACCTCAGATAAATTTTCAAACCTCATAAATTTTCGTTCGGATTCATCAAACCCATCCTAATTTCATCAAACCCATCCTAATTTCTTCAAACCCATGCTAAATTGCTCAAACCTCACATAAATTTTCAAACCACATAAATTTTCGTTCGGTTTCATCAAACCCATCCTAATTTCATCAAACCCATCCTAATTTCTTCAAACCCATGCTAAATTGCTCAAACCTCAGGTAAATTTTCAAACCACATAAATTTTCGTTCGGTTTCATCAAACCCATCCTAATTTCGTCAAACCCATGCTAAATATGTCAAACCTCACATAAATTTTCGTTCGGTTTCATCAAACCCATCCTAATTTCTTCAAACCCATGCTAAATTGCTCAAACCTCACATAAATTTTCAAACCACATAAATTTTCGTTCGGTTTCATCAAACCCATCCTAATTTCATCAAACCCATCCTAATTTCTTCAAACCCATGCTAAATTGCTCAAACCTCAGGTAAATTTTCAAACCACATAAATTTTCGTTCGGTTTCATCAAACCCATCCTAATTTCGTCAAACCCATGCTAAATATGTCAAACCTCACATAAATTTTCAAACCTCACATAAATTTTCGTTCGGTTTCATCAAACCCATCCTAATTTCTTCAAACCCATGCTAAATTGCTCAAACCTCACATAAATTTTCAAACCACATAAATTTTCGTTCGGTTTCATCAAACCCATCCTAATTTCTTCAAACCCATGCTAATTTGCTCAAACCTCAGATAAATTTTCAAACCTCATAAATTTTCGTTCGGATTCATCAAACCCATCCTAATTTCATCAAACCCATCCTAATTTCTTCAAACCCATGCTAAATTGCTCAAACCTCACATAAATTTTCAAACCACATAAATTTTCGTTCGGTTTCATCAAACCCATCCTAATTTCATCAAACCCATCCTAATTTCTTCAAACCCATGCTAAATTGCTCAAACCTCAGGTAAATTTTCAAACCACATAAATTTTCGTTCGGTTTCATAAAACCCATCCTAATTTCGTCAAACCCATGCTAAATATGTCAAACCTCACATAAATTTTCAAACCTCACATAAATTTTCGTTCGGTTTCATCAAACCCATCCTAATTTCTTCAAACCCATGCTAAATTGCTCAAACCTCACATAAATTTTCAAACCACATAAATTTTCGTTCGGTTTCATCAAACCCATCCTAATTTCTTCAAACCCATGCTAATTTGCTCAAACCTCAGATAAATTTTCAAACCTCATAAATTTTCGTTCGGATTCATGAAACCCATCCTAATTTCATCAAACCCATCCTAATTTCTTCAAACCCATGCTAAATTGCTCAAACCTCAGGTAAATTTTCAAACCACATAAATTTTCGTTCGGTTTCATCAAACCCATCCTAATTTCGTCAAACCCATGCTAAATATGTCAAACCTCACATAAATTTTCAAACCTCACATAAATTTTCGTTCGGTTTCATCAAACCCATCCTAATTTCTTCAAACCCATGCTAAATTGCTCAAACCTCACATAAATTTTCAAACCACATAAATTTTCGTTCGGTTTCATCAAACCCATCCTAATTTCATCAAACCCATCCTAATTTCTTCAAACCCATGCTAAATTGCTCAAACCTCAGGTAAATTTTCAAACCACATAAATTTTCGTTCGGTTTCATCAAACCCATCCTAATTTCGTCAAACCCATGCTAAATATGTCAAACCTCACATAAATTTTCGTTCGGTTTCATCAAACCCATCCTAATTTCTTCAAACCCATGCTAAATTGCTCAAACCTCACATAAATTTTCAAACCACATAAATTTTCGTTCGGTTTCATCAAACCCATCCTAATTTCTTCAAACCCATGCTAAATTGCTCAAACCTCAGGTAAATTTTCAAACCACATAAATTTTCGTTCGGTTTCATCAAACCCATCCTAATTTCGTCAAACCCATGCTAAATATGTCAAACCTCACATAAATTTTCAAACCTCACATAAATTTTCGTTCGGTTTCATCAAACCCATCCTAATTTCTTCAAACCCATGCTAAATTGCTCAAACCTCACATAAATTTTCAAACCACATAAATTTTCGTTCGGTTTCATCAAACCCATCCTAATTTCTTCAAACCCATGCTAATTTGCTCAAACCTCAGATAAATTTTCAAACCTCATAAATTTTCGTTCGGATTCATCAAACCCATCCTAATTTCATCAAACCCATCCTAATTTCTTCAAACCCATGCTAAATTGCTCAAACCTCAGGTAAATTTTCAAACCACATAAATTTTCGTTCGGTTTCATCAAACCCATCCTAATTTCGTCAAACCCATGCTAAATATGTCAAACCTCACATAAATTTTCAAACCACATAAATTTTCGTTCGGTTTCATCAAACCCATCCTAATTTCTTCAAACCCATGCTAATTTGCTCAAACCTCAGATAAATTTTCAAACCTCATAAATTTTCGTTCGGATTCATCAAACCCATCCTAATTTCGTCAAACCCATGCTAATTTTGTCAAACCTCACATAAATTTTCAAACCTCACATAAATTTTCGTTCGGTTTCATCAAACCCATCCTAATTTCTTCAAACCCATGCTAAATTGCTCAAACCTCACATAAATTTTCAAACCACATAAATTTTCGTTCGGTTTCATCAAACCCATCCTAATTTCATCAAACTCATCCTAATTTCTTCAAACCCATGCTAAATTGCTCAAACCTCAGGTAAATTTTCAAACCACATAAATTTTCGTTCGGTTTCATCAAACCCATCCTAATTTCGTCAAACCCATGCTAAATATGTCAAACCTCACATAAATTTTCAAACCTCACATAAATTTTCGTTCGGTTTCATCAAACCCATCCTAATTTCTTCAAACCCATGCTAAATTGCTCAAACCTCACATAAATTTTCAAACCACATAAATTTTCGTTCGGTTTCATCAAACCCATCCTAATTTCTTCAAACCCATGCTAATTTGCTCAAACCTCAGATAAATTTTCAAACCTCATAAATTTTCGTTCGGATTCATCAAACCCATCCTAATTTCATCAAACCCATCCTAATTTCTTCAAACCCATGCTAAATTGCTCAAACCTCAGGTAAATTTTCAAACCACATAAATTTTCGTTCGGTTTCATCAAACCCATCCTAATTTCGTCAAACCCATGCTAAATATGTCAAACCTCACATAAATTTTCAAACCACATAAATTTTCGTTCGGTTTCATCAAACCCATCCTAATTTCTTCAAACCCATGCTAATTTGCTCAAACCTCAGATAAATTTTCAAACCTCATAAATTTTCGTTCGGATTCATCAAACCCATCCTAATTTCGTCAAACCCATGCTAATTTTGTCAAACCTCACATAAATTTTCGTTCGGTTTCATCAAACCCATCCTAATTTCTTCAAACCCATGCTAAATTGCTCAAACCTCACATAAATTTTCAAACCACATAAATTTTCGTTCGGTTTCATCAAACCCATCCTAATTTCATCAAACCCATCCTAATTTCTTCAAACCCATGCTAAATTGCTCAAACCTCAGGTAAATTTTCAAACCACATAAATTTTCGTTCGGTTTCATCAAACCCATCCTAATTTCGTCAAACCCATGCTAAATATGTCAAACCTCACATAAATTTTCGTTCGGTTTCATCAAACCCATCCTAATTTCTTCAAACCCATGCTAAATTGCTCAAACCTCACATAAATTTTCAAACCACATAAATTTTCGTTCGGTTTCATCAAACCCATCCTAATTTCATCAAACCCATCCTAATTTCTTCAAACCCATGCTAAATTGCTCAAACCTCAGGTAAATTTTCAAACCACATAAATTTTCGTTCGGTTTCATCAAACCCATCCTAATTTCGTCAAACCCATGCTAAATATGTCAAACCTCACATAAATTTTCAAACCTCACATAAATTTTCGTTCGGTGTCATCAAACCCATCCTAATTTCTTCAAACCCATGCTAAATTGCTCAAACCTCACATAAATTTTCAAACCACATAAATTTTCGTTCGGTTTCATCAAACCCATCCTAATTTCTTCAAACCCATGCTAATTTGCTCAAACCTCAGATAAATTTTCAAACCTCATAAATTTTCGTTCGGATTCATCAAACCCATCCTAATTTCATCAAACCCATCCTAATTTCTTCAAACCCATGCTAAATTGCTCAAACCTCAGGTAAATTTTCAAACCACATAAATTTTCGTTCGGTTTCATCAAACCCATCCTAATTTCGTCAAACCCATGCTAAATATGTCAAACCTCACATAAATTTTCAAACCACATAAATTTTCGTTCGGTTTCATCAAACCCATCCTAATTTCTTCAAACCCATGCTAATTTGCTCAAACCTCAGATAAATTTTCAAACCTCATAAATTTTCGTTCGGATTCATCAAACCCATCCTAATTTCGTCAAACCCATGCTAATTTTGTCAAACCTCACATAAATTTTCAAACCTCACATAAATTTTCAAACCTCACATAAATTTTCGTTCGGTTTCATCAAACCCATCCTAATTTCTTCAAACCCATGCTAAATTGCTCAAACCTCACATAAATTTTCAAACCACATAAATTTTCGTTCGGTTTCATCAAACCCATCCTAATTTCATCAAACCCATCCTAATTTCTTCAAACCCATGCTAAATTGCTCAAACCTCAGGTAAATTTTCAAACCACATAAATTTTCGTTCGGTTTCATCAAACCCATCCTAATTTCGTCAAACCCATGCTAAATATGTCAAACCTCACATAAATTTTCAAACCTCACATAAATTTTCGTTCGGTTTCATCAAACCCATCCTAATTTCTTCAAACCCATGCTAAATTGCTCAAACCTCACATAAATTTTCAAACCACATAAATTTTCGTTCGGTTTCATCAAACCCATCCTAATTTCTTCAAACCCATGCTAATTTGCTCAAACCTCAGATAAATTTTCAAACCTCATAAATTTTCGTTCGGATTCATCAAACCCATCCTAATTTCATCAAACCCATCCTAATTTCTTCAAACCCATGCTAAATTGCTCAAACCTCACATAAATTTTCAAACCACATAAATTTTCGTTCGGTTTCATCAAACCCATCCTAATTTCATCAAACCCATCCTAATTTCTTCAAACCCATGCTAAATTGCTCAAACCTCAGGTAAATTTTCAAACCACATAAATTTTCGTTCGGTTTCATCAAACCCATCCTAATTTCGTCAAACCCATGCTAAATATGTCAAACCTCACATAAATTTTCGTTCGGTTTCATCAAACCCATCCTAATTTCTTCAAACCCATGCTAAATTGCTCAAACCTCACATAAATTTTCAAACCACATAAATTTTCGTTCGGTTTCATCAAACCCATCCTAATTTCATCAAACCCATCCTAATTTCTTCAAACCCATGCTAAATTGCTCAAACCTCAGGTAAATTTTCAAACCACATAAATTTTCGTTCGGTTTCATCAAACCCATCCTAATTTCGTCAAACCCATGCTAAATATGTCAAACCTCACATAAATTTTCAAACCTCACATAAATTTTCGTTCGGTTTCATCAAACCCATCCTAATTTCTTCAAACCCATGCTAAATTGCTCAAACCTCACATAAATTTTCAAACCACATAAATTTTCGTTCGGTTTCATCAAACCCATCCTAATTTCTTCAAACCCATGCTAATTTGCTCAAACCTCAGATAAATTTTCAAACCTCATAAATTTTCGTTCGGATTCATCAAACCCATCCTAATTTCATCAAACCCATCCTAATTTCTTCAAACCCATGCTAAATTGCTCAAACCTCACATAAATTTTCAAACCACATAAATTTTCGTTCGGTTTCATCAAACCCATCCTAATTTCATCAAACCCATCCTAATTTCTTCAAACCCATGCTAAATTGCTCAAACCTCAGGTAAATTTTCAAACCACATAAATTTTCGTTCGGTTTCATAAAACCCATCCTAATTTCGTCAAACCCATGCTAAATATGTCAAACCTCACATAAATTTTCAAACCTCACATAAATTTTCGTTCGGTTTCATCAAACCCATCCTAATTTCTTCAAACCCATGCTAAATTGCTCAAACCTCACATAAATTTTCAAACCACATAAATTTTCGTTCGGTTTCATCAAACCCATCCTAATTTCTTCAAACCCATGCTAATTTGCTCAAACCTCAGATAAATTTTCAAACCTCATAAATTTTCGTTCGGATTCATGAAACCCATCCTAATTTCATCAAACCCATCCTAATTTCTTCAAACCCATGCTAAATTGCTCAAACCTCAGGTAAATTTTCAAACCACATAAATTTTCGTTCGGTTTCATCAAACCCATCCTAATTTCGTCAAACCCATGCTAAATATGTCAAACCTCACATAAATTTTCAAACCTCACATAAATTTTCGTTCGGTTTCATCAAACCCATCCTAATTTCTTCAAACCCATGCTAAATTGCTCAAACCTCACATAAATTTTCAAACCACATAAATTTTCGTTCGGTTTCATCAAACCCATCATAATTTCATCAAACCCATCCTAATTTCTTCAAACCCATGCTAAATTGCTCAAACCTCAGGTAAATTTTCAAACCACATAAATTTTCGTTCGGTTTCATCAAACCCATCCTAATTTCGTCAAACCCATGCTAAATATGTCAAACCTCACATAAATTTTCGTTCGGTTTCATCAAACCCATCCTAATTTCTTCAAACCCATGCTAAATTGCTCAAACCTCACATAAATTTTCAAACCACATAAATTTTCGTTCGGTTTCATCAAACCCATCCTAATTTCTTCAAACCCATGCTAAATTGCTCAAACCTCAGGTAAATTTTCAAACCACATAAATTTTCGTTCGGTTTCATCAAACCCATCCTAATTTCGTCAAACCCATGCTAAATATGTCAAACCTCACATAAATTTTCAAACCTCACATAAATTTTCGTTCGGTTTCATCAAACCCATCCTAATTTCTTCAAACCCATGCTAAATTGCTCAAACCTCACATAAATTTTCAAACCACATAAATTTTCGTTCGGTTTCATCAAACCCATCCTAATTTCTTCAAACCCATGCTAATTTGCTCAAACCTCAGATAAATTTTCAAACCTCATAAATTTTCGTTCGGATTCATCAAACCCATCCTAATTTCATCAAACCCATCCTAATTTCTTCAAACCCATGCTAAATTGCTCAAACCTCAGGTAAATTTTCAAACCACATAAATTTTCGTTCGGTTTCATCAAACCCATCCTA
Source organism: Rutpela maculata (assembly GCA_936432065.2). NCBI lineage: Eukaryota > Metazoa > Arthropoda > Insecta > Coleoptera > Cerambycidae > Rutpela > Rutpela maculata. The sequence continues at coordinate 81,902 of CAKZFB020000092.1, forward strand.
ATTTCGTCAAACCCATGCTAAATATGTCAAACCTCACATAAATTTTCAAACCACATAAATTTTCGTTCGGTTTCATCAAACCCATCCTAATTTCTTCAAACCCATGCTAATTTGCTCAAACCTCAGATAAATTTTCAAACCTCATAAATTTTCGTTCGGATTCATCAAACCCATCCTAATTTCGTCAAACCCATGCTAATTTTGTCAAACCTCACATAAATTTTCAAACCTCACATAAATTTTCGTTCGGTTTCATCAAACCCATCCTAATTTCTTCAAACCCATGCTAAATTGCTCAAACCTCACATAAATTTTCAAACCACATAAATTTTCGTTCGGTTTCATCAAACCCATCCTAATTTCATCAAACTCATCCTAATTTCTTCAAACCCATGCTAAATTGCTCAAACCTCAGGTAAATTTTCAAACCACATAAATTTTCGTTCGGTTTCATCAAACCCATCCTAATTTCGTCAAACCCATGCTAAATATGTCAAACCTCACATAAATTTTCAAACCTCACATAAATTTTCGTTCGGTTTCATCAAACCCATCCTAATTTCTTCAAACCCATGCTAAATTGCTCAAACCTCACATAAATTTTCAAACCACATAAATTTTCGTTCGGTTTCATCAAACCCATCCTAATTTCTTCAAACCCATGCTAATTTGCTCAAACCTCAGATAAATTTTCAAACCTCATAAATTTTCGTTCGGATTCATCAAACCCATCCTAATTTCATCAAACCCATCCTAATTTCTTCAAACCCATGCTAAATTGCTCAAACCTCAGGTAAATTTTCAAACCACATAAATTTTCGTTCGGTTTCATCAAACCCATCCTAATTTCGTCAAACCCATGCTAAATATGTCAAACCTCACATAAATTTTCAAACCACATAAATTTTCGTTCGGTTTCATCAAACCCATCCTAATTTCTTCAAACCCATGCTAATTTGCTCAAACCTCAGATAAATTTTCAAACCTCATAAATTTTCGTTCGGATTCATCAAACCCATCCTAATTTCGTCAAACCCATGCTAATTTTGTCAAACCTCACATAAATTTTCGTTCGGTTTCATCAAACCCATCCTAATTTCTTCAAACCCATGCTAAATTGCTCAAACCTCACATAAATTTTCAAACCACATAAATTTTCGTTCGGTTTCATCAAACCCATCCTAATTTCATCAAACCCATCCTAATTTCTTCAAACCCATGCTAAATTGCTCAAACCTCAGGTAAATTTTCAAACCACATAAATTTTCGTTCGGTTTCATCAAACCCATCCTAATTTCGTCAAACCCATGCTAAATATGTCAAACCTCACATAAATTTTCGTTCGGTTTCATCAAACCCATCCTAATTTCTTCAAACCCATGCTAAATTGCTCAAACCTCACATAAATTTTCAAACCACATAAATTTTCGTTCGGTTTCATCAAACCCATCCTAATTTCATCAAACCCATCCTAATTTCTTCAAACCCATGCTAAATTGCTCAAACCTCAGGTAAATTTTCAAACCACATAAATTTTCGTTCGGTTTCATCAAACCCATCCTAATTTCGTCAAACCCATGCTAAATATGTCAAACCTCACATAAATTTTCAAACCTCACATAAATTTTCGTTCGGTTTCATCAAACCCATCCTAATTTCTTCAAACCCATGCTAAATTGCTCAAACCTCACATAAATTTTCAAACCACATAAATTTTCGTTCGGTTTCATCAAACCCATCCTAATTTCTTCAAACCCATGCTAATTTGCTCAAACCTCAGATAAATTTTCAAACCTCATAAATTTTCGTTCGGATTCATCAAACCCATCCTAATTTCATCAAACCCATCCTAATTTCTTCAAACCCATGCTAAATTGCTCAAACCTCAGGTAAATTTTCAAACCACATAAATTTTCGTTCGGTTTCATCAAACCCATCCTAATTTCGTCAAACCCATGCTAAATATGTCAAACCTCACATAAATTTTCAAACCACATAAATTTTCGTTCGGTTTCATCAAACCCATCCTAATTTCTTCAAACCCATGCTAATTTGCTCAAACCTCAGATAAATTTTCAAACCTCATAAATTTTCGTTCGGATTCATCAAACCCATCCTAATTTCGTCAAACCCATGCTAATTTTGTCAAACCTCACATAAATTTTCAAACCTCACATACATTTTCGTTCGGTTTCATCAAACCCATCCTAATTTCTTCAAACCCATGCTAAATTGCTCAAACCTCACATAAATTTTCAAACCACATAAATTTTCGTTCGGTTTCATCAAACCCATCCTAATTTCATCAAACCCATCCTAATTTCTTCAAACCCATGCTAAATTGCTCAAACCTCAGGTAAATTTTCAAACCACATAAATTTTCGTTCGGTTTCATCAAACCCATCCTAATTTCGTCAAACCCATGCTAAATATGTCAAACCTCACATAAATTTTCAAACCTCACATAAATTTTCGTTCGGTTTCATCAAACCCATCCTAATTTCTTCAAACCCATGCTAAATTGCTCAAACCTCACATAAATTTTCAAACCACATAAATTTTCGTTCGGTTTCATCAAACCCATCCTAATTTCTTCAAACCCATGCTAATTTGCTCAAACCTCAGATAAATTTTCAAACCTCATAAATTTTCGTTCGGATTCATCAAACCCATCCTAATTTCATCAAACCCATCCTAATTTCTTCAAACCCATGCTAAATTGCTCAAACCTCACATAAATTTTCAAACCACATAAATTTTCGTTCGGTTTCATCAAACCCATCCTAATTTCATCAAACCCATCCTAATTTCTTCAAACCCATGCTAAATTGCTCAAACCTCAGGTAAATTTTCAAACCACATAAATTTTCGTTCGGTTTCATCAAACCCATCCTAATTTCGTCAAACCCATGCTAAATATGTCAAACCTCACATAAATTTTCGTTCGGTTTCATCAAACCCATCCTAATTTCTTCAAACCCATGCTAAATTGCTCAAACCTCACATAAATTTTCAAACCACATAAATTTTCGTTCGGTTTCATCAAACCCATCCTAATTTCATCAAACCCATCCTAATTTCTTCAAACCCATGCTAAATTGCTCAAACCTCAGGTAAATTTTCAAACCACATAAATTTTCGTTCGGTTTCATCAAACCCATCCTAATTTCGTCAAACCCATGCTAAATATGTCAAACCTCACATAAATTTTCAAACCTCACATAAATTTTCGTTCGGTTTCATCAAACCCATCCTAATTTCTTCAAACCCATGCTAAATTGCTCAAACCTCACATAAATTTTCAAACCACATAAATTTTCGTTCGGTTTCATCAAACCCATCCTAATTTCTTCAAACCCATGCTAATTTGCTCAAACCTCAGATAAATTTTCAAACCTCATAAATTTTCGTTCGGATTCATCAAACCCATCCTAATTTCATCAAACCCATCCTAATTTCTTCAAACCCATGCTAAATTGCTCAAACCTCACATAAATTTTCAAACCACATAAATTTTCGTTCGGTTTCATCAAACCCATCCTAATTTCATCAAACCCATCCTAATTTCTTCAAACCCATGCTAAATTGCTCAAACCTCAGGTAAATTTTCAAACCACATAAATTTTCGTTCGGTTTCATAAAACCCATCCTAATTTCGTCAAACCCATGCTAAATATGTCAAACCTCACATAAATTTTCAAACCTCACATAAATTTTCGTTCGGTTTCATCAAACCCATCCTAATTTCTTCAAACCCATGCTAAATTGCTCAAACCTCACATAAATTTTCAAACCACATAAATTTTCGTTCGGTTTCATCAAACCCATCCTAATTTCTTCAAACCCATGCTAATTTGCTCAAACCTCAGATAAATTTTCAAACCTCATAAATTTTCGTTCGGATTCATGAAACCCATCCTAATTTCATCAAACCCATCCTAATTTCTTCAAACCCATGCTAAATTGCTCAAACCTCAGGTAAATTTTCAAACCACATAAATTTTCGTTCGGTTTCATCAAACCCATCCTAATTTCGTCAAACCCATGCTAAATATGTCAAACCTCACATAAATTTTCAAACCTCACATAAATTTTCGTTCGGTTTCATCAAACCCATCCTAATTTCTTCAAACCCATGCTAAATTGCTCAAACCTCACATAAATTTTCAAACCACATAAATTTTCGTTCGGTTTCATCAAACCCATCCTAATTTCATCAAACCCATCCTAATTTCTTCAAACCCATGCTAAATTGCTCAAACCTCAGGTAAATTTTCAAACCACATAAATTTTCGTTCGGTTTCATCAAACCCATCCTAATTTCGTCAAACCCATGCTAAATATGTCAAACCTCACATAAATTTTCGTTCGGTTTCATCAAACCCATCCTAATTTCTTCAAACCCATGCTAAATTGCTCAAACCTCACATAAATTTTCAAACCACATAAATTTTCGTTCGGTTTCATCAAACCCATCCTAATTTCTTCAAACCCATGCTAAATTGCTCAAACCTCAGGTAAATTTTCAAACCACATAAATTTTCGTTCGGTTTCATCAAACCCATCCTAATTTCGTCAAACCCATGCTAAATATGTCAAACCTCACATAAATTTTCAAACCTCACATAAATTTTCGTTCGGTTTCATCAAACCCATCCTAATTTCTTCAAACCCATGCTAAATTGCTCAAACCTCACATAAATTTTCAAACCACATAAATTTTCGTTCGGTTTCATCAAACCCATCCTAATTTCTTCAAACCCATGCTAATTTGCTCAAACCTCAGATAAATTTTCAAACCTCATAAATTTTCGTTCGGATTCATCAAACCCATCCTAATTTCATCAAACCCATCCTAATTTCTTCAAACCCATGCTAAATTGCTCAAACCTCAGGTAAATTTTCAAACCACATAAATTTTCGTTCGGTTTCATCAAACCCATCCTAATTTCGTCAAACCCATGCTAAATATGTCAAACCTCACATAAATTTTCAAACCACATAAATTTTCGTTCGGTTTCATCAAACCCATCCTAATTTCTTCAAACCCATGCTAATTTGCTCAAACCTCAGATAAATTTTCAAACCTCATAAATTTTCGTTCGGATTCATCAAACCCATCCTAATTTCGTCAAACCCATGCTAATTTTGTCAAACCTCACATAAATTTTCAAACCTCACATACATTTTCGTTCGGTTTCATCAAACCCATTCTAATTTCTTCAAACCCATGCTAAATTGCTCAAACCTCACATAAATTTTCAAACCACATAAATTTTCGTTCGGTTTCATCAAACCCATCCTAATTTCATCAAACCCATCCTAATTTCTTCAAACCCATGCTAAATTGCTCAAACCTCAGGTAAATTTTCAAACCACATAAATTTTCGTTCGGTTTCATCAAACCCATCCTAATTTCGTCAAACCCATGCTAAATATGTCAAACCTCACATAAATTTTCAAACCTCACATAAATTTTCGTTCGGTTTCATCAAACCCATCCTAATTTCTTCAAACCCATGCTAAATTGCTCAAACCTCACATAAATTTTCAAACCACATAAATTTTCGTTCGGTTTCATCAAACCCATCCTAATTTCTTCAAACCCATGCTAATTTGCTCAAACCTCAGATAAATTTTCAAACCTCATAAATTTTCGTTCGGATTCATCAAACCCATCCTAATTTCATCAAACCCATCCTAATTTCTTCAAACCCATGCTAAATTGCTCAATCCTCAGGTAAATTTTCAAACCACATAAATTTTCGTTCGGTTTCATCAAACCCATCCTAATTTCGTCAAACCCATGCTAAATATGTCAAACCTCACATAAATTTTCAAACCACATAAATTTTCGTTCGGTTTCATCAAACCCATCCTAATTTCTTCAAACCCATGCTAATTTGCTCAAACCTCAGATAAATTTTCAAACCTCATAAATTTTCGTTCGGATTCATCAAACCCATCCTAATTTCGTCAAACCCATGCTAATTTTGTCAAACCTCACATAAATTTTCAAACCTCACATAAATTTTCGTTCGGTTTCATCAAACCCATCCTAATTTCTTCAAACCCATGCTAAATTGCTCAAACCTCACATAAATTTTCAAACCACATAAATTTTCGTTCGGTTTCATCAAACCCATCCTAATTTCATCAAACCCATCCTAATTTCTTCAAACCCATGCTAAATTGCTCAAACCTCAGGTAAATTTTCAAACCACATAAATTTTCGTTCGGTTTCATCAAACCCATCCTAATTTCGTCAAACCCATGCTAAATATGTCAAACCTCACATAAATTTTCAAACCTCACATAAATTTTCGTTCGGTTTCATCAAACCCATCCTAATTTCTTCAAACCCATGCTAAATTGCTCAAACCTCACATAAATTTTCAAACCACATAAATTTTCGTTCGGTTTCATCAAACCCATCCTAATTTCTTCAAACCCATGCTAATTTGCTCAAACCTCAGATAAATTTTCAAACCTCATAAATTTTCGTTCGGATTCATCAAACCCATCCTAATTTCATCAAACCCATCCTAATTTCTTCAAACCCATGCTAAATTGCTCAAACCTCACATAAATTTTCAAACCACATAAATTTTCGTTCGGTTTCATCAAACCCATCCTAATTTCATCAAACCCATCCTAATTTCTTCAAACCCATGCTAAATTGCTCAAACCTCAGGTAAATTTTCAAACCACATAAATTTTCGTTCGGTTTCATAAAACCCATCCTAATTTCGTCAAACCCATGCTAAATATGTCAAACCTCACATAAATTTTCAAACCTCACATAAATTTTCGTTCGGTTTCATCAAACCCATCCTAATTTCTTCAAACCCATGCTAAATTGCTCAAACCTCACATAAATTTTCAAACCACATAAATTTTCGTTCGGTTTCATCAAACCCATCCTAATTTCTTCAAACCCATGCTAATTTGCTCAAACCTCAGATAAATTTTCAAACCTCATAAATTTTCGTTCGGATTCATGAAACCCATCCTAATTTCATCAAACCCATCCTAATTTCTTCAAACCCATGCTAAATTGCTCAAACCTCAGGTAAATTTTCAAACCACATAAATTTTCGTTCGGTTTCATCAAACCCATCCTAATTTCGTCAAACCCATGCTAAATATGTCAAACCTCACATAAATTTTCAAACCTCACATAAATTTTCGTTCGGTTTCATCAAACCCATCCTAATTTCTTCAAACCCATGCTAAATTGCTCAAACCTCACATAAATTTTCAAACCACATAAATTTTCGTTCGGTTTCATCAAACCCATCCTAATTTCATCAAACCCATCCTAATTTCTTCAAACCCATGCTAAATTGCTCAAACCTCAGGTAAATTTTCAAACCACATAAATTTTCGTTCGGTTTCATCAAACCCATCCTAATTTCGTCAAACCCATGCTAAATATGTCAAACCTCACATAAATTTTCGTTCGGTTTCATCAAACCCATCCTAATTTCTTCAAACCCATGCTAAATTGCTCAAACCTCACATAAATTTTCAAACCACATAAATTTTCGTTCGGTTTCATCAAACCCATCCTAATTTCTTCAAACCCATGCTAAATTGCTCAAACCTCAGGTAAATTTTCAAACCACATAAATTTTCGTTCGGTTTCATCAAACCCATCCTAATTTCGTCAAACCCATGCTAAATATGTCAAACCTCACATAAATTTTCAAACCTCACATAAATTTTCGTTCGGTTTCATCAAACCCATCCTAATTTCTTCAAACCCATGCTAAATTGCTCAAACCTCACATAAATTTTCAAACCACATAAATTTTCGTTCGGTTTCATCAAACCCATCCTAATTTCTTCAAACCCATGCTAATTTGCTCAAACCTCAGATAAATTTTCAAACCTCATAAATTTTCGTTCGGATTCATCAAACCCATCCTAATTTCATCAAACCCATCCTAATTTCTTCAAACCCATGCTAAATTGCTCAAACCTCAGGTAAATTTTCAAACCACATAAATTTTCGTTCGGTTTCATCAAACCCATCCTAATTTCGTCAAACCCATGCTAAATATGTCAAACCTCACATAAATTTTCAAACCACATAAATTTTCGTTCGGTTTCATCAAACCCATCCTAATTTCTTCAAACCCATGCTAATTTGCTCAAACCTCAGATAAATTTTCAAACCTCATAAATTTTCGTTCGGATTCATCAAACCCATCCTAATTTCGTCAAACCCATGCTAATTTTGTCAAACCTCACATAAATTTTCAAACCTCACATAAATTTTCGTTCGGTTTCATCAAACCCATCCTAATTTCTTCAAACCCATGCTAAATTGCTCAAACCTCACATAAATTTTCAAACCACATAAATTTTCGTTCGGTTTCATCAAACCCATCCTAATTTCATCAAACTCATCCTAATTTCTTCAAACCCATGCTAAATTGCTCAAACCTCAGGTAAATTTTCAAACCACATAAATTTTCGTTCGGTTTCATCAAACCCATCCTAATTTCGTCAAACCCATGCTAAATATGTCAAACCTCACATAAATTTTCAAACCTCACATAAATTTTCGTTCGGTTTCATCAAACCCATCCTAATTTCTTCAAACCCATGCTAAATTGCTCAAACCTCACATAAATTTTCAAACCACATAAATTTTCGTTCGGTTTCATCAAACCCATCCTAATTTCTTCAAACCCATGCTAATTTGCTCAAACCTCAGATAAATTTTCAAACCTCATAAATTTTCGTTCGGATTCATCAAACCCATCCTAATTTCATCAAACCCATCCTAATTTCTTCAAACCCATGCTAAATTGCTCAAACCTCAGGTAAATTTTCAAACCACATAAATTTTCGTTCGGTTTCATCAAACCCATCCTAATTTCGTCAAACCCATGCTAAATATGTCAAACCTCACATAAATTTTCAAACCACATAAATTTTCGTTCGGTTTCATCAAACCCATCCTAATTTCTTCAAACCCATGCTAATTTGCTCAAACCTCAGATAAATTTTCAAACCTCATAAATTTTCGTTCGGATTCATCAAACCCATCCTAATTTCGTCAAACCCATGCTAATTTTGTCAAACCTCACATAAATTTTCGTTCGGTTTCATCAAACCCATCCTAATTTCTTCAAACCCATGCTAAATTGCTCAAACCTCACATAAATTTTCAAACCACATAAATTTTCGTTCGGTTTCATCAAACCCATCCTAATTTCATCAAACCCATCCTAATTTCTTCAAACCCATGCTAAATTGCTCAAACCTCAGGTAAATTTTCAAACCACATAAATTTTCGTTCGGTTTCATCAAACCCATCCTAATTTCGTCAAACCCATGCTAAATATGTCAAACCTCACATAAATTTTCGTTCGGTTTCATCAAACCCATCCTAATTTCTTCAAACCCATGCTAAATTGCTCAAACCTCACATAAATTTTCAAACCACATAAATTTTCGTTCGGTTTCATCAAACCCATCCTAATTTCATCAAACCCATCCTAATTTCTTCAAACCCATGCTAAATTGCTCAAACCTCAGGTAAATTTTCAAACCACATAAATTTTCGTTCGGTTTCATCAAACCCATCCTAATTTCGTCAAACCCATGCTAAATATGTCAAACCTCACATAAATTTTCAAACCTCACATAAATTTTCGTTCGGTTTCATCAAACCCATCCTAATTTCTTCAAACCCATGCTAAATTGCTCAAACCTCACATAAATTTTCAAACCACATAAATTTTCGTTCGGTTTCATCAAACCCATCCTAATTTCTTCAAACCCATGCTAATTTGCTCAAACCTCAGATAAATTTTCAAACCTCATAAATTTTCGTTCGGATTCATCAAACCCATCCTAATTTCATCAAACCCATCCTAATTTCTTCAAACCCATGCTAAATTGCTCAAACCTCAGGTAAATTTTCAAACCACATAAATTTTCGTTCGGTTTCATCAAACCCATCCTAATTTCGTCAAACCCATGCTAAATATGTCAAACCTCACATAAATTTTCAAACCACATAAATTTTCGTTCGGTTTCATCAAACCCATCCTAATTTCTTCAAACCCATGCTAATTTGCTCAAACCTCAGATAAATTTTCAAACCTCATAAATTTTCGTTCGGATTCATCAAACCCATCCTAATTTCGTCAAACCCATGCTAATTTTGTCAAACCTCACATAAATTTTCAAACCTCACATACATTTTCGTTCGGTTTCATCAAACCCATCCTAATTTCTTCAAACCCATGCTAAATTGCTCAAACCTCACATAAATTTTCAAACCACATAAATTTTCGTTCGGTTTCATCAAACCCATCCTAATTTCATCAAACCCATCCTAATTTCTTCAAACCCATGCTAAATTGCTCAAACCTCAGGTAAATTTTCAAACCACATAAATTTTCGTTCGGTTTCATCAAACCCATCCTAATTTCGTCAAACCCATGCTAAATATGTCAAACCTCACATAAATTTTCAAACCTCACATAAATTTTCGTTCGGTTTCATCAAACCCATCCTAATTTCTTCAAACCCATGCTAAATTGCTCAAACCTCACATAAATTTTCAAACCACATAAATTTTCGTTCGGTTTCATCAAACCCATCCTAATTTCTTCAAACCCATGCTAATTTGCTCAAACCTCAGATAAATTTTCAAACCTCATAAATTTTCGTTCGGATTCATCAAACCCATCCTAATTTCATCAAACCCATCCTAATTTCTTCAAACCCATGCTAAATTGCTCAAACCTCAGGTAAATTTTCAAACCACATAAATTTTCGTTCGGTTTCATCAAACCCATCCTAATTTCGTCAAACCCATGCTAAATATGTCAAACCTCACATAAATTTTCAAACCACATAAATTTTCGTTCGGTTTCATCAAACCCATCCTAATTTCTTCAAACCCATGCTAATTTGCTCAAACCTCAGATAAATTTTCAAACCTCATAAATTTTCGTTCGGATTCATCAAACCCATCCTAATTTCGTCAAACCCATGCTAATTTTGTCAAACCTCACATAAATTTTCAAACCTCACATAAATTTTCGTTCGGTTTCATCAAACCCATCCTAATTTCTTCAAACCCATGCTAAATTGCTCAAACCTCACATAAATTTTCAAACCACATAAATTTTCGTTCGGTTTCATCAAACCCATCCTAATTTCATCAAACCCATCCTAATTTCTTCAAACCCATGCTAAATTGCTCAAACCTCAGGTAAATTTTCAAACCACATAAATTTTCGTTCGGTTTCATCAAACCCATCCTAATTTCGTCAAACCCATGCTAAATATGTCAAACCTCACATAAATTTTCAAACCTCACATAAATTTTCGTTCGGTTTCATCAAACCCATCCTAATTTCTTCAAACCCATGCTAAATTGCTCAAACCTCACATAAATTTTCAAACCACATAAATTTTCGTTCGGTTTCATCAAACCCATCCTAATTTCTTCAAACCCATGCTAATTTGCTCAAACCTCAGATAAATTTTCAAACCTCATAAATTTTCGTTCGGATTCATCAAACCCATCCTAATTTCATCAAACCCATCCTAATTTCTTCAAACCCATGCTAAATTGCTCAAACCTCACATAAATTTTCAAACCACATAAATTTTCGTTCGGTTTCATCAAACCCATCCTAATTTCATCAAACCCATCCTAATTTCTTCAAACCCATGCTAAATTGCTCAAACCTCAGGTAAATTTTCAAACCACATAAATTTTCGTTCGGTTTCATCAAACCCATCCTAATTTCGTCAAACCCATGCTAAATATGTCAAACCTCACATAAATTTTCGTTCGGTTTCATCAAACCCATCCTAATTTCTTCAAACCCATGCTAAATTGCTCAAACCTCACATAAATTTTCAAACCACATAAATTTTCGTTCGGTTTCATCAAACCCATCCTAATTTCATCAAACCCATCCTAATTTCTTCAAACCCATGCTAAATTGCTCAAACCTCAGGTAAATTTTCAAACCACATAAATTTTCGTTCGGTTTCATCAAACCCATCCTAATTTCGTCAAACCCATGCTAAATATGTCAAACCTCACATAAATTTTCAAACCTCACATAAATTTTCGTTCGGTTTCATCAAACCCATCCTAATTTCTTCAAACCCATGCTAAATTGCTCAAACCTCACATAAATTTTCAAACCACATAAATTTTCGTTCGGTTTCATCAAACCCATCCTAATTTCTTCAAACCCATGCTAATTTGCTCAAACCTCAGATAAATTTTCAAACCTCATAAATTTTCGTTCGGATTCATCAAACCCATCCTAATTTCATCAAACCCATCCTAATTTCTTCAAACCCATGCTAAATTGCTCAAACCTCACATAAATTTTCAAACCACATAAATTTTCGTTCGGTTTCATCAAACCCATCCTAATTTCATCAAACCCATCCTAATTTCTTCAAACCCATGCTAAATTGCTCAAACCTCAGGTAAATTTTCAAACCACATAAATTTTCGTTCGGTTTCATAAAACCCATCCTAATTTCGTCAAACCCATGCTAAATATGTCAAACCTCACATAAATTTTCAAACCTCACATAAATTTTCGTTCGGTTTCATCAAACCCATCCTAATTTCTTCAAACCCATGCTAAATTGCTCAAACCTCACATAAATTTTCAAACCACATAAATTTTCGTTCGGTTTCATCAAACCCATCCTAATTTCTTCAAACCCATGCTAATTTGCTCAAACCTCAGATAAATTTTCAAACCTCATAAATTTTCGTTCGGATTCATGAAACCCATCCTAATTTCATCAAACCCATCCTAATTTCTTCAAACCCATGCTAAATTGCTCAAACCTCAGGTAAATTTTCAAACCACATAAATTTTCGTTCGGTTTCATCAAACCCATCCTAATTTCGTCAAACCCATGCTAAATATGTCAAACCTCACATAAATTTTCAAACCACATAAATTTTCGTTCGGTTTCATCAAACCCATCCTAATTTCTTCAAACCCATGCTAATTTGCTCAAACCTCAGATAAATTTTCAAACCTCATAAATTTTCGTTCGGATTCATCAAACCCATCCTAATTTCGTCAAACCCATGCTAATTTTGTCAAACCTCACATAAATTTTCAAACCTCACATAAATTTTCGTTCGGTTTCATCAAACCCATCCTAATTTCTTCAAACCCATGCTAATTTGCTCAAACCTCAGATAAATTTTCAAACCTCATAAATTTTCGTTCGGATTCATCAAACCCATCCTAATTTCATCAAACCCATCCTAATTTCTTCAAACCCATGCTAAATTGCTCAAACCTCACATAAATTTTCAAACCACATAAATTTTCGTTCGGTTTCATCAAACCCATCCTAATTTCATCAAACCCATCCTAATTTCTTCAAACCCATGCTAAATTGCTCAAACCTCAGGTAAATTTTCAAACCACATAAATTTTCGTTCGGTTTCATCAAACCCATCCTAATTTCGTCAAACCCATGCTAAATATGTCAAACCTCACATAAATTTTCGTTCGGTTTCATCAAACCCATCCTAATTTCTTCAAACCCATGCTAAATTGCTCAAACCTCACATAAATTTTCAAACCTCACATAAATTTTCGTTCGGTTTCATCAAACCCATCCTAATTTCTTCAAACCCATGCTAATTTGCTCAAACCTCAGATAAATTTTCAAACCTCATAAATTTTCGTTCGGATTCATCAAACCCATCCTAATTTCATCAAACCCATCCTAATTTCTTCAAACCCATGCTAAATTGCTCAAACCTCACATAAATTTTCAAACCACATAAATTTTCGTTCGGTTTCATCAAACCCATCCTAATTTCATCAAACCCATCCTAATTTCTTCAAACCCATGCTAAATTGCTCAAACCTCAGGTAAATTTTCAAACCACATAAATTTTCGTTCGGTTTCATCAAACCCATCCTAATTTCGTCAAACCCATGCTAAATATGTCAAACCTCACATAAATTTTCAAACCTCACATAAATTTTCGTTCGGTTTCATCAAACCCATCCTAATTTCTTCAAACCCATGCTAAATTGCTCAAACCTCAGGTAAATTTTCAAACCACATAAATTTTCGTTCGGTTTCATCAAACCCATCCTAATTTCGTCAAACCCATGCTAAATATGTCAAACCTCACATAAATTTTCAAACCACATAAATTTTCGTTCGGTTTCATCAAACCCATCCTAATTTCTTCAAACCCATGCTAATTTGCTCAAACCTCAGATAAATTTTCAAACCTCATAAATTTTCGTTCGGATTCATCAAACCCATCCTAATTTCGTCAAACCCATGCTAATTTTGTCAAACCTCACATAAATTTTCAAACCTCACATAAATTTTCGTTCGGTTTCATCAAACCCATCCTAATTTCTTCAAACCCATGCTAAATTGCTCAAACCTCACATAAATTTTCAAACCACATAAATTTTCGTTCGGTTTCATCAAACCCATCCTAATTTCATCAAACCCATCCTAATTTCTTCAAACCCATGCTAAATTGCTCAAACCTCAGGTAAATTTTCAAACCACATAAATTTTCGTTCGGTTTCATCAAACCCATCCTAATTTCGTCAAACCCATGCTAAATATGTCAAACCTCACATAAATTTTCAAACCTCACATAAATTTTCGTTCGGTTTCATCAAACCCATCCTAATTTCTTCAAACCCATGCTAAATTGCTCAAACCTCACATAAATTTTCAAACCACATAAATTTTCGTTCGGTTTCATCAAACCCATCCTAATTTCATCAAACCCATCCTAATTTCTTCAAACCCATGCTAAATTGCTCAAACCTCAGGTAAATTTTCAAACCACATAAATTTTCGTTCGGTTTCATCAAACCCATCCTAATTTCGTCAAACCCATGCTAAATATGTCAAACCTCACATAAATTTTCAAACCTCACATACATTTTCGTTCGGTTTCATCAAACCCATCCTAATTTCTTCAAACCCATGCTAAATTGCTCAAACCTCACATAAATTTTCGTTCGGTTTCATCAAACCCATCCTAATTTCTTCAAACCCATCCTAATTTCTTCAAACCCATGCTAATTTGCTCAAACCTCAGATAAATTTTCAAACCTCATAAATTTTCGTTCGGATTCATCAAACCCATCCTAATTTCATCAAACCCATCCTAATTTCTTCAAACCCATGCTAAATTGCTCAAACCTCAGGTAAATTTTCAAACCACATAAATTTTCGTTCGGTTTCATCAAACCCATCCTAATTTCGTCAAACCCATGCTAAATATGTCAAACCTCACATAAATTTTCAAACCACATAAATTTTCGTTCGGTTTCATCAAACCCATCCTAATTTCTTCAAACCCATGCTAATTTGCTCAAACCTCAGATAAATTTTCAAACCTCATAAATTTTCGTTCGGATTCATCAAACCCATCCTAATTTCGTCAAACCCATGCTAATTTTGTCAAACCTCACATAAATTTTCAAACCTCACATAAATTTTCGTTCGGTTTCATCAAACCCATCCTAATTTCTTCAAACCCATGCTAAATTGCTCAAACCTCACATAAATTTTCAAACCACATAAATTTTCGTTCGGTTTCATCAAACCCATCCTAATTTCATCAAACCCATCCTAATTTCTTCAAACCCATGCTAAATTGCTCAAACCTCAGGTAAATTTTCAAACCACATAAATTTTCGTTCGGTTTCATCAAACCCATCCTAATTTCGTCAAACCCATGCTAAATATGTCAAACCTCACATAAATTTTCAAACCTCACATAAATTTTCGTTCGGTTTCATCAAACCCATCCTAATTTCTTCAAACCCATGCTAAATTGCTCAAACCTCACATAAATTTTCAAACCACATAAATTTTCGTTCGGTTTCATCAAACCCATCCTAATATCATCAAACCCATCCTAATTTCTTCAAACCCATGCTAAATTGCTCAAACCTCAGGTAAATTTTCAAACCACATAATTTTTCGTTCGGTTTCATCAAACCCATCCTAATTTCGTCAAACCCATGCTAAATATGTCAAACCTCACATAAATTTTCAAACCTCACATAAATTTTTGTTCGGTTTCATCAAACCCATCCTAATTTCTTCAAACCCATGCTAAATTGCTCAAACCTCACATAAATTTTCAAACCACATAAATTTTCGTTCGGTTTCATCAAACCCATCCTAATTTCTTCAAACCCATGCTAATTTGCTCAAACCTCAGATAAATTTTCAAACCTCATAAATTTTCGTTCGGATTCATCAAACCCATCCTAATTTCATCAAACCCATCCTAATTTCTTCAAACCCATGCTAAATTGCTCAAACCTCAGGTAAATTTTCAAACCACATAAATTTTCGTTCGGTTTCATCAAACCCATCCTAATTTCGTCAAACCCATGCTAAATATGTCAAACCTCACATAAATTTTCAAACCACATAAATTTTCGTTCGGTTTCATCAAACCCATCCTAATTTCGTCAAACCCATGCTAAATATGTCAAACCTCACATAAATTTTCAAACCACATAAATTTTCGTTCGGTTTCATCAAACCCATCCTAATTTCTTCAAACCCATGCTAATTTGCTCAAACCTCAGATAAATTTTCAAACCTCATAAATTTTCGTTCGGTTTCATCAAACCCATCCCAATTTCATCAAACCCATCCTAATTTCTTCAAACCCATGCTAAATTGCTCAAACCTCAGGTAAATTTTCAAACCACATAAATTTTCGTTCGGTTTCATCAAACCCATCCTAATTTCGTCAAACCCATGCTAAATATGTCAAACCTCACATAAATTTTCAAACCACATAAATTTTCGTTCGGATTCATCAAACCCATCCTAATTTCGTCAAACCCATGCTAATTTTGTCAAACCTCACATAAATTTTCAAACCTCACATAAATTTTCGTTCGGTTTCATCAAACCCATCCTAATTTCTTCAAACCCATGCTAAATTGCTCAAACCTCACATAAATTTTCAAACCACATAAATTTTCGTTCGGTTTCATCAAACCCATCCTAATTTCATCAAACCCATCCTAATTTCTTCAAACCCATGCTAAATTGCTCAAACCTCAGGTAAATTTTCAAACCACATAAATTTTCGTTCGGTTTCATCAAACCCATCCTAATTTCGTCATACCCATGCTAAATATGTCAAACCTCACATAAATTTTCAAACCTCACATAAATTTTCGTTCGGTTTCATCAAACCCATCCTAATTTCTTCAAACCCATGCTAAATTGCTCAAACCTCACATAAATTTTCAAACCACATAAATTTTCGTTCGGTTTCATCAAACCCATCCTAATTTCATCAAACCCATCCTAATTTCTTCAAACCCATGCTAAATTGCTCAAACCTCAGGTAAATTTTCAAACCACATAAATTTTCGTTCGGTTTCATCAAACCCATCCTAATTTCGTCAAACCCATGCTAAATATGTCAAACCTCACATAAATTTTCAAACCTCACATAAATTTTCGTTCGGTTTCATCAAACCCATCCTAATTTCTTCAAACCCATGCTAAATTGCTCAAACCTCACATAAATTTTCAAACCACATAAATTTTCGTTCGGTTTCATCAAACCCATCCTAATTTCATCAAACCCATCCTAATTTCTTCAAACCCATGCTAAATTGCTCAAACCTCAGGTAAATTTTCAAACCACATAAATTTTCGTTCGGTTTCATCAAACCCATCCTAATTTCGTCAAACCCATGCTAAATATGTCAAACCTCACATAAATTTTCGTTCGGTTTCATCAAACCCATCCTAATTTCTTCAAACCCATGCTAAATTGCTCAAACCTCACATAAATTTTCAAACCACATAAATTTTCGTTCGGTTTCATCAAACCCATCCTAATTTCATCAAACCCATCCTAATTTCTTCAAACCCATGCTAAATTGCTCAAACCTCAGGTAAATTTTCAAACCACATAAATTTTCGTTCGGTTTCATCAAACCCATCCTAATTTCGTCAAACCCATGCTAAATATGTCAAACCTCACATAAATTTTCAAACCTCACATAAATTTTCGTTCGGTTTCATCAAACCCATCCTAATTTCTTCAAACCCATGCTAAATTGCTCAAACCTCACATAAATTTTCAAACCACATAAATTTTCGTTCGGTTTCATCAAACCCATCCTAATTTCTTCAAACCCATGCTAATTTGCTCAAACCTCAGATAAATTTTCAAACCTCATAAATTTTCGTTCGGATTCATCAAACCCATCCTAATTTCATCAAACCCATCCTAATTTCTTCAAACCCATGCTAAATTGCTCAAACCTCACATAAATTTTCAAACCACATAAATTTTCGTTCGGTTTCATCAAACCCATCCTAATTTCATCAAACCCATCCTAATTTCTTCAAACCCATGCTAAATTGCTCAAACCTCAGGTAAATTTTCAAACCACATAAATTTTCGTTCGGTTTCATCAAACCCATCCTAATTTCTTCAAACCCATGCTAATTTGCTCAAACCTCAGATAAATTTTCAAACCTCATAAATTTTCGTTCGGATTCATCAAACCCATCCTAATTTCGTCAAACCCATGCTAATTTTGTCAAACCTCACATAAATTTTCAAACCTCACATAAATTTTCGTTCGGTTTCATCAAACCCATCCTAATTTCTTCAAACCCATGCTAAATTGCTCAAACCTCACATAAATTTTCAAACCACATAAATTTTCGTTCGGTTTCATCAAACCCATCCTAATTTCATCAAACCCATCCTAATTTCTTCAAACCCATGCTAAATTGCTCAAACCTCACATAAATTTTCAAACCACATAAATTTTCGTTCGGTTTCATCAAACCCATCCTAATTTCTTCAAACCCATGCTAATTTGCTCAAACCTCAGATAAATTTTCAAACCTCATAAATTTTCGTTCGGATTCATCAAACCCATCCTAATTTCATCAAACCCATCCTAATTTCTTCAAACCCATGCTAAATTGCTCAAACCTCAGGTAAATTTTCAAACCACATAAATTTTCGTTCGGTTTCATCAAACCCATCCTAATTTCGTCAAACCCATGCTAAATATGTCAAACCTCACATAAATTTTCAAACCACATAAATTTTCGTTCGGTTTCATCAAACCCATCCTAATTTCTTCAAACCCATGCTAATTTGCTCAAACCTCAGATAAATTTTCAAACCTCATAAATTTTCGTTCGGATTCATCAAACCCATCCTAATTTCGTCAAACCCATGCTAATTTTGTCAAACCTCACATAAATTTTCAAACCTCACATAAATTTTCGTTCGGTTTCATCAAACCCATCCTAATTTCTTCAAACCCATGCTAAATTGCTCAAACCTCACATAAATTTTCAAACCACATAAATTTTCGTTCGGTTTCATCAAATCCATCCTAATTTCATCAAACCCATCCTAATTTCTTCAAACCCATGCTAAATTGCTCAAACCTCAGGTAAATTTTCAAACCACATAAATTTTCGTTCGGTTTCATCAAACCCATCCTAATTTCGTCAAACCCATGCTAAATATGTCAAACCTCACATAAATTTTCAAACCTCACATAAATTTTCGTTCGGTTTCATCAAACCCATCCTAATTTCTTCAAACCCATGCTAAATTGCTCAAACCTCACATAAATTTTCAAACCACATAAATTTTCGTTCGGTTTCATCAAACCCATCCTAATTTCTTCAAACCCATGCTAATTTGCTCAAACCTCAGATAAATTTTCAAACCTCATAAATTTTCGTTCGGATTCATCAAACCCATCCTAATTTCATCAAACCCATCCTAATTTCTTCAAACCCATGCTAAATTGCTCAAACCTCACATAAATTTTCAAACCACATAAATTTTCGTTCGGTTTCATCAAACCCATCCTAATTTCATCAAACCCATCCTAATTTCTTCAAACCCATGCTAAATTGCTCAAACCTCACATAAATTTTCAAACCACATAAATTTTCGTTCGGTTTCATCAAACCCATCCTAATTTCATCAAACCCATCCTAATTTCTTCAAACCCATGCTAAATTGCTCAAACCTCAGGTAAATTTTCAAACCACATAAATTTTCGTTCGGTTTCATCAAACCCATCCTAATTTCGTCAAACCCATGCTAAATATGTCAAACCTCACATAAATTTTCAAACCTCACATAAATTTTCGTTCGGTTTCATCAAACCCATCCTAATTTCTTCAAACCCATGCTAAATTGCTCAAACCTCACATAAATTTTCAAACCACATAAATTTTCGTTCGGTTTCATCAAACCCATCCTAATTTCATCAAACCCATCCTAATTTCTTCAAACCCATGCTAAATTGCTCAAACCCATGCTAAATTGCTCAAACCTCAGGTAAATTTTCAAACCACATAAATTTTCGTTCGGTTTCATCAAACCCATCCTAATTTCTTCAAACCCATGCTAATTTGCTCAAACCTCAGATAAATTTTCAAACCTCATAAATTTTCGTTCGGATTCATCAAACCCATCCTAATTTCGTCAAACCCATGCTAATTTTGTCAAACCTCACATAAATTTTCAAACCTCACATAAATTTTCGTTCGGTTTCATCAAACCCATCCTAATTTCTTCAAACCCATGCTAAATTGCTCAAACCTCACATAAATTTTCAAACCACATAAATTTTCGTTCGGTTTCATCAAACCCATCCTAATTTCATCAAACCCATCCTAATTTCTTCAAACCCATGCTAAATTGCTCAAACCTCACATAAATTTTCAAACCACATAAATTTTCGTTCGGTTTCATCAAACCCATCCTAATTTCTTCAAACCCATGCTAATTTGCTCAAACCTCAGATAAATTTTCAAACCTCATAAATTTTCGTTCGGATTCATCAAACCCATCCTAATTTCATCAAACCCATCCTAATTTCTTCAAACCCATGCTAAATTGCTCAAACCTCAGGTAAATTTTCAAACCACATAAATTTTCGTTCGGTTTCATCAAACCCATCCTAATTTCGTCAAACCCATGCTAAATATGTCAAACCTCACATAAATTTTCAAACCACATAAATTTTCGTTCGGTTTCATCAAACCCATCCTAATTTCTTCAAACCCATGCTAATTTGCTCAAACCTCAGATAAATTTTCAAACCTCATAAATTTTCGTTCGGATTCATCAAACCCATCCTAATTTCGTCAAACCCATGCTAATTTTGTCAAACCTCACATAAATTTTCAAACCTCACATAAATTTTCGTTCGGTTTCATCAAACCCATCCTAATTTCTTCAAACCCATGCTAAATTGCTCAAACCTCACATAAATTTTCAAACCACATAAATTTTCGTTCGGTTTCATCAAATCCATCCTAATTTCATCAAACCCATCCTAATTTCTTCAAACCCATGCTAAATTGCTCAAACCTCAGGTAAATTTTCAAACCACATAAATTTTCGTTCGGTTTCATCAAACCCATCCTAATTTCGTCAAACCCATGCTAAATATGTCAAACCTCACATAAATTTTCAAACCTCACATAAATTTTCGTTCGGTTTCATCAAACCCATCCTAATTTCTTCAAACCCATGCTAAATTGCTCAAACCTCACATAAATTTTCAAACCACATAAATTTTCGTTCGGTTTCATCAAACCCATCCTAATTTCTTCAAACCCATGCTAATTTGCTCAAACCTCAGATAAATTTTCAAACCTCATAAATTTTCGTTCGGATTCATCAAACCCATCCTAATTTCATCAAACCCATCCTAATTTCTTCAAACCCATGCTAAATTGCTCAAACCTCACATAAATTTTCAAACCACATAAATTTTCGTTCGGTTTCATCAAACCCATCCTAATTTCATCAAACCCATCCTAATTTCTTCAAACCCATGCTAAATTGCTCAAACCTCACATAAATTTTCAAACCACATAAATTTTCGTTCGGTTTCATCAAACCCATCCTAATTTCATCAAACCCATCCTAATTTCTTCAAACCCATGCTAAATTGCTCAAACCTCAGGTAAATTTTCAAACCACATAAATTTTCGTTCGGTTTCATCAAACCCATCCTAATTTCGTCAAACCCATGCTAAATATGTCAAACCTCACATAAATTTTCAAACCTCACATAAATTTTCGTTCGGTTTCATCAAACCCATCCTAATTTCTTCAAACCCATGCTAAATTGCTCAAACCTCACATAAATTTTCAAACCACATAAATTTTCGTTCGGTTTCATCAAACCCATCCTAATTTCATCAAACCCATCCTAATTTCTTCAAACCCATGCTAAATTGCTCAAACCTCAGGTAAATTTTCAAACCACATAAATTTTCGTTCGGTTTCATCAAACCCATCCTAATTTCGTCAAACCCATGCTAAATATGTCAAACCTCACATAAATTTTCGTTCGGTTTCATCAAACCCATCCTAATTTCTTCAAACCCATGCTAAATTGCTCAAACCTCACATAAATTTTCAAACCACATAAATTTTCGTTCGGTTTCATCAAACCCATCCTAATTTCTTCAAACCCATGCTAATTTGCTCAAACCTCAGATAAATTTTCAAACCTCATAAATTTTCGTTCGGATTCATCAAACCCATCCTAATTTCATCAAACCCATCCTAATTTCTTCAAACCCATGCTAAATTGCTCAAACCTCAGGTAAATTTTCAAACCTCATAAATTTTCGTTCGGATTCATCAAACCCATCCTAATTTCGTCAAACCCATGCTAATTTTGTCAAACCTCACATAAATTTTCAAACCTCACATAAATTTTCGTTCGGTTTCATCAAACCCATCCTAATTTCTTCAAACCCATGCTAAATTGCTCAAACCTCACATAAATTTTCAAACCACATAAATTTTCGTTCGGTTTCATCAAACCCATCCTAATTTCATCAAACCCATCCTAATTTCTTCAAACCCATGCTAAATTGCTCAAACCTCAGGTAAATTTTCAAACCACATAAATTTTCGTTCGGTTTCATCAAACCCATCCTAATTTCGTCAAACCCATGCTAAATATGTCAAACCTCACATAAATTTTCAAACCTCACATAAATTTTCGTTCGGTTTCATCAAACCCATCCTAATTTCTTCAAACCCATGCTAAATTGCTCAAACCTCACATAAACTTTCAAACCACATAAATTTTCGTTCGGTTTCATCAAACCCATCCTAATTTCATCAAACCCATCCTAATTTCTTCAAACCCATGCTAAATTGCTCAAACCTCAGGTAAATTTTCAAACCACATAAATTTTCGTTCGGTTTCATCAAACCCATCCTAATTTCGTCAAACCCATGCTAAATATGTCAAACCTCACATAAATTTTCAAACCTCACATAAATTTTCGTTCGGTTTCATCAAACCCATCCTAATTTCTTCAAACCCATGCTAATTTGCTCAAACCTCAGATAAATTTTCAAACCTCATAAATTTTCGTTCGGATTCATGAAACCCATCCTAATTTCATCAAACCCATCCTAATTTCTTCAAACCAATGCTAAATTGCTCAAACCTCAGGTAAATTTTCAAACCACATAAATTTTCGTTCGGTTTCATCAAACCCATCCTAATTTCGTCAAACCCATGCTAAATATGTCAAACCTCACATAAATTTTCAAACCACATAAATTTTCGTTCGGTTTCATCAAACCCATCCTAATTTCTTCAAACCCATGCTAATTTGCTCAAACCTCAGATAAATTTTCAAACCTCATAAATTTTCTTTCGGATTCATCAAACCCATCCTAATTTCGTCAAACCCATGCTAATTTTGTCAAACCTCACATAAATTTTCAAACCTCATAAATTTTCGTTCGGTTTCATCAAACCCATCCTAATTTCTTCAAACCCATGCTAAATTGCTCAAACCTCACATAAATTTTCAAACCACATAAATTTTCGTTCGGTTTCATCAAACCCATCCTAATTTCATCAAACCCATCCTAATTTCTTCAAACCCATGCTAAATTGCTCAAACCTCAGGTAAATTTTCAAACCACATAAATTTTCGTTCGGTTTCATCAAACCCATCCTAATTTCGTCAAACCCATGCTAAATATGTCAAACCTCACATAAATTTTCAAACCTCACATAAATTTTCGTTCGGTTTCATCAAACCCATCCTAATTTCTTCAAACCCATGCTAAATTGCTCAAACCTCACATAAATTTTCAAACCACATAAATTTTCGTTCGGTTTCATCAAACCCATCCTAATTTCTTCAAACCCATGCTAATTTGCTCAAACCTCAGATAAATTTTCAAACCTCATAAATTTTCGTTCGGATTCATCAAACCCATCCTAATTTCATCAAACCCATCCTAATTTCTTCAAACCCATGCTAATTTGCTCAAACCTCAGATAAATTTTCAAACCTCATAAATTTTCGTTCGGATTCATCAAACCCATCCTAATTTCGTCAAACCCATGCTAATTTTGTCAAACCTCACATAAATTTTCAAACCTCACATAAATTTTCGTTCGGTTTCATCAAACCCATCCTAATTTCTTCAAACCCATGCTAAATTGCTCAAACCTCACATAAATTTTCAAACCACATAAATTTTCGTTCGGTTTCATCAAACCCATCCTAATTTCATCAAACCCATCCTAATTTCTTCAAACCCATGCTAAATTGCTCAAACCTCAGGTAAATTTTCAAACCACATAAATTTTCGTTCGGTTTCATCAAACCCATCCTAATTTCGTCAAACCCATGCTAAATATGTCAAACCTCGCATAAATTTTCAAACCTCACATAAATTTTCGTTCGGTTTCATCAAACCCATCCTAATTTCTTCAAACCCATGCTAAATTGCTCAAACCTCACATAAATTTTCAAACCACATAAATTTTCGTTCGGTTTCATCAAACCCATCCTAATTTCTTCAAACCCATGCTAATTTGCTCAAACCTCAGATAAATTTTCAAACCTCATAAATTTTCGTTCGGATTCATCAAACCCATCCTAATTTCATCAAACCCATCCTAATTTCTTCAAACCCATGCTAAATTGCTCAAACCTCACATAAATTTTCAAACCACATAAATTTTCGTTCGGTTTCATCAAACCCATCCTAATTTCATCAAACCCATCCTAATTTCTTCAAACCCATGCTAAATTGCTCAAACCTCAGGTAAATTTTCAAACCACATAAATTTTCGTTCGGTTTCATCAAACCCATCCTAATTTCGTCAAACCCATGCTAAATATGTCAAACCTCACATAAATTTTCGTTCGGTTTCATCAAACTTATCCTAATTTCTTCATAAATTGCTCAAACCTCACATAAATTTTCAAACCACATAAATTTTCGTTCGGTTTCATCAAACCCATCCTAATTTCATCAAACCCATCCTAATTTCTTCAAACCCATGCTAAATTGCTCAAACCTCAGGTAAATTTTCAAACCACATAAATTTTCGTTCGGTTTCATCAAACCCATCCTAATTTCGTCAAACCCATGCTAAATATGTCAAACCTCACATAAATTTTCAAACCTCACATAAATTTTCGTTCGGTTTCATCAAACCCATCCTAATTTCTTCAAACCCATGCTAAATTGCTCAAACCTCACATAAATTTTCAAACCACATAAATTTTCGTTCGGTTTCATCAAACCCATCCTAATTTCATCAAACCCATCCTAATTTCTTCAAACCCATGCTAAATTGCTCAAACCTCAGGTAAATTTTCAAACCACATAAATTTTCGTTCGGTTTCATCAAACCCATCCTAATTTCGTCAAACCCATGCTAAATATTTCAAACCTCACATAAATTTTCGTTCGGTTTCATCAAACCCATCCTAATTTCTTCAAACCCATGCTAAATTGCTCAAACCTCACATAAATTTTCAAACCACATAAATTTTCGTTCGGTTTCATCAAACCCATCCTAATTTCATCAAACCCATCCTAATTTCTTCAAACCCATGCTAAATTGCTCAAACCTCAGGTAAATTTTCAAACCACATAAATTTTCGTTCGGTTTCATCAAACCCATCCTAATTTCGTCAAACCCATGCTAAATATGTCAAACCTCACATAAATTTTCGTTCGGTTTCATCAAACCCATCCTAATTTCTTCAAACCCATGCTAAATTGCTCAAACCTCACATAAATTTTCAAACCACATAAATTTTCGTTCGGTTTCATCAAACCCATCCTAATTTCATCAAACCCATCCTAATTTCTTCAAACCCATGCTAAATTGCTCAAACCTCAGGTAAATTTTCAAACCACATAAATTTTCGTTCGGTTTCATCAAACCCATCCTAATTTCGTCAAACCCATGCTAAATATGTCAAACCTCACATAAATTTTCAAACCTCACATAAATTTTCGTTCGGTTTCATCAAACCCATCCTAATTTCTTCAAACCCATGCTAAATTGCTCAAACCTCACATAAATTTTCAAACCACATAAATTTTCGTTCGGTTTCATCAAACCCATCCTAATTTCTTCAAACCCATGCTAACTTGCTCAAACCTCACATAAATTTTCAAACCACATAAATTTTCGTTCGGTTTCATCAAACCCATCCTAATTTCATCAAACCCATCCTAATTTCTTCAAACCCATGCTAAATTGCTCAAACCTCAGGTAAATTTTCAAACCACATAAATTTTCGTTCGGTTTCATCAAACCCATCCTAATTTCGTCAAACCCATGCTAAATATGTCAAACCTCACATAAATTTTCGTTCGGTTTCATCAAACCCATCCTAATTTCTTCAAACCCATGCTAAATTGCTCAAACCTCACATAAATTTTCAAACCACATAAATTTTCGTTCGGTTTCATCAAACCCATCCTAATTTCATCAAACCCATCCTAATTTCTTCAAACCCATGCTAAATTGCTCAAACCTCAGGTAAATTTTCAAACCACATAAATTTTCGTTCGGTTTCATCAAACCCATCCTAATTTCGTCAAACCCATGCTAAATATGTCAAACCTCACATAAATTTTCAAACCTCACATAAATTTTCGTTCGGTTTCATCAAACCCATCCTAATTTCTTCAAACCCATGCTAAATTGCTCAAACCTCACATAAATTTTCAAACCACATAAATTTTCGTTCGGTTTCATCAAACCCATCCTAATTTCGTCAAACCCATGCTAAATATGTCAAACCTCACATAAATTTTCAAACCTCACATAAATTTTCGTTCGGTTTCATCAAACCCATCCTAATTTCTTCAAACCCATGCTAAATTGCTCAAACCTCACATAAATTTTCAAACCACATAAATTTTCGTTCGGTTTCATCAAACCCATCCTAATTTCATCAAACCCATCCTAATTTCTTCAAACCCATGCTAAATTGCTCAAACCTCAGGTAAATTTTCAAACCACATAAATTTTCGTTCGGTTTCATCAAACCCATCCTAATTTCGTCAAACCCATGCTAAATATGTCAAACCTCACATAAATTTTCGTTCGGTTTCATCAAACCCATCCTAATTTCTTCAAACCCATGCTAAATTGCTCAAACCTCACATAAATTTTCAAACCACATAAATTTTCGTTCGGTTTCATCAAACCCATCCTAATTTCATCAAACCCATCCTAATTTCTTCAAACCCATGCTAAATTGCTCAAACCTCAGGTAAATTTTCAAACCACATAAATTTTCGTTCGGTTTCATCAAACCCATCCTAATTTCGTCAAACCCATGCTAAATATGTCAAACCTCACATAAATTTTCGTTCGGTTTCATCAAACCCATCCTAATTTCTTCAAACCCATGCTAAATTGCTCAAACCTCACATAAATTTTCAAACCACATAAATTTTCGTTCGGTTTCATCAAACCCATCCTAATTTCTTCAAACCCATGCTAAATTGCTCAAACCTCAGGTAAATTTTCAAACCACATAAATTTTCGTTCGGTTTCATCAAACCCATCCTAATTTCGTCAAACCCATGCTAAATATGCCAAACCTCACATAAATTTTCGTTCGGTTTCATCAAACCCATCCTAATTTCTTCAAACCCATGCTAAATTGCTCAAACCTCACATAAATTTTCAAACCACATAAATTTTCGTTCGGTTTCATCAAACCCATCCTAATTTCTTCAAACCCATGCTAACTTGCTCAAACCTCAGATAAATTTTCAAACCTCATAAATTTTCGTTCGGATTCATCAAACCCATCCTAATTTCATCAAACCCATCCTAATTTCTTCAAACCCATGCTAAATTGCTCAAACCTCACATAAATTTTCAAACCACATAAATTTTCGTTCGGTTTCATCAAACCCATCCTAATTTCATCAAACCCATCCTAATTTCTTCAAACCCATGCTAAATTGCTCAAACCTCAGGTAAATTTTCAAACCACATAAATTTTCGTTCGGTTTCATCAAACCCATCCTAATTTCTTCAAACCCATGCTAAATATGTCAAACCTCACATAAATTTTCAAACCACATAAATTTTCGTTCGGTTTCATCAAACCCATCCTAATTTCTTCAAACCCATGCTAATTTGCTCAAACCTCAGATAAATTTTCAAACCTCATAAATTTTCGTTCGGATTCATCAAACCCATCCTAATTTCGTCAAACCCATGCTAATTTTGTCAAACCTCACATAAATTTTCAAACCTCACATAAATTTTCGTTCGGTTTCATCAAACCCATCCTAATTTCTTCAAACCCATGCTAAATTGCTCAAACCTCACATAAATTTTCAAACCACATAAATTTTCGTTCGGTTTCATCAAATCCATCCTAATTTCATCAAACCCATCCTAATTTCTTCAAACCCATGCTAAATTGCTCAAACCTCAGGTAAATTTTCAAACCACATAAATTTTCGTTCGGTTTCATCAAACCCATCCTAATTTCGTCAAACCCATGCTAAATATGTCAAACCTCACATAAATTTTCAAACCTCACATAAATTTTCGTTCGGTTTCATCAAACCCATCCTAATTTCTTCAAACCCATGCTAAATTGCTCAAACCTCACATAAATTTTCAAACCACATAAATTTTCGTTCGGTTTCATCAAACCCATCCTAATTTCTTCAAACCCATGCTAATTTGCTCAAACCTCAGATAAATTTTCAAACCTCATAAATTTTCGTTCGGATTCATCAAACCCATCCTAATTTCATCAAACCCATCCTAATTTCTTCAAACCCATGCTAAATTGCTCAAACCTCACATAAATTTTCAAACCACATAAATTTTCGTTCGGTTTCATCAAACCCATCCTAATTTCATCAAACCCATCCTAATTTCTTCAAACCCATGCTAAATTGCTCAAACCTCACATAAATTTTCAAACCACATAAATTTTCGTTCGGTTTCATCAAACCCATCCTAATTTCATCAAACCCATCCTAATTTCTTCAAACCCATGCTAAATTGCTCAAACCTCAGGTAAATTTTCAAACCACATAAATTTTCGTTCGGTTTCATCAAACCCATCCTAATTTCGTCAAACCCATGCTAAATATGTCAAACCTCACATAAATTTTCAAACCTCACATAAATTTTCGTTCGGTTTCATCAAACCCATCCTAATTTCTTCAAACCCATGCTAAATTGCTCAAACCTCACATAAATTTTCAAACCACATAAATTTTCGTTCGGTTTCATCAAACCCATCCTAATTTCATCAAACCCATCCTAATTTCTTCAAACCCATGCTAAATTGCTCAAACCTCAGGTAAATTTTCAAACCACATAAATTTTCGTTCGGTTTCATCAAACCCATCCTAATTTCGTCAAACCCATGCTAAATATGTCAAACCTCACATAAATTTTCGTTCGGTTTCATCAAACCCATCCTAATTTCTTCAAACCCATGCTAAATTGCTCAAACCTCACATAAATTTTCAAACCACATAAATTTTCGTTCGGTTTCATCAAACCCATCCTAATTTCTTCAAACCCATGCTAATTTGCTCAAACCTCAGATAAATTTTCAAACCTCATAAATTTTCGTTCGGATTCATCAAACCCATCCTAATTTCATCAAACCCATCCTAATTTCTTCAAACCCATGCTAAATTGCTCAAACCTCAGGTAAATTTTCAAACCTCATAAATTTTCGTTCGGATTCATCAAACCCATCCTAATTTCGTCAAACCCATGCTAATTTTGTCAAACCTCACATAAATTTTCAAACCTCACATAAATTTTCGTTCGGTTTCATCAAACCCATCCTAATTTCTTCAAACCCATGCTAAATTGCTCAAACCTCACATAAATTTTCAAACCACATAAATTTTCGTTCGGTTTCATCAAACCCATCCTAATTTCATCAAACCCATCCTAATTTCTTCAAACCCATGCTAAATTGCTCAAACCTCAGGTAAATTTTCAAACCACATAAATTTTCGTTCGGTTTCATCAAACCCATCCTAATTTCGTCAAACCCATGCTAAATATGTCAAACCTCACATAAATTTTCAAACCTCACATAAATTTTCGTTCGGTTTCATCAAACCCATCCTAATTTCTTCAAACCCATGCTAAATTGCTCAAACCTCACATAAACTTTCAAACCACATAAATTTTCGTTCGGTTTCATCAAACCCATCCTAATTTCATCAAACCCATCCTAATTTCTTCAAACCCATGCTAAATTGCTCAAACCTCAGGTAAATTTTCAAACCACATAAATTTTCGTTCGGTTTCATCAAACCCATCCTAATTTCGTCAAACCCATGCTAAATATGTCAAACCTCACATAAATTTTCAAACCTCACATAAATTTTCGTTCGGTTTCATCAAACCCATCCTAATTTCTTCAAACCCATGCTAATTTGCTCAAACCTCAGATAAATTTTCAAACCTCATAAATTTTCGTTCGGATTCATGAAACCCATCCTAATTTCATCAAACCCATCCTAATTTCTTCAAACCCATGCTAAATTGCTCAAACCTCAGGTAAATTTTCAAACCACATAAATTTTCGTTCGGTTTCATCAAACCCATCCTAATTTCGTCAAACCCAAGCTAAATATGTCAAACCTCACATAAATTTTCAAACCACATAAATTTTCGTTCGGTTTCATCAAACCCATCCTAATTTCTTCAAACCCATGCTAATTTGCTCAAACCTCAGATAAATTTTCAAACCTCATAAATTTTCTTTCGGATTCATCAAACCCATCCTAATTTCGTCAAACCCATGCTAATTTTGTCAAACCTCACATAAATTTTCAAACCTCACATAAATTTTCGTTCGGTTTCATCAAACCCATCCTAATTTCTTCAAACCCATGCTAAATTGCTCAAACCTCACATAAATTTTCAAACCACATAAATTTTCGTTCGGTTTCATCAAACCCATCCTAATTTCATCAAACCCATCCTAATTTCTTCAAACCCATGCTAAATTGCTCAAACCTCAGGTAAATTTTCAAACCACATAAATTTTCGTTCGGTTTCATCAAACCCATCCTAATTTCGTCAAACCCATGCTAAATATGTCAAACCTCACATAAATTTTCAAACCTCACATAAATTTTCGTTCGGTTTCATCAAACCCATCCTAATTTCTTCAAACCCATGCTAAATTGCTCAAACCTCACATAAATTTTCAAACCACATAAATTTTCGTTCGGTTTCATCAAACCCATCCTAATTTCTTCAAACCCATGCTAATTTGCTCAAACCTCAGATAAATTTTCAAACCTCATAAATTTTCGTTCGGATTCATCAAACCCATCCTAATTTCATCAAACCCATCCTAATTTCTTCAAACCCATGCTAATTTGCTCAAACCTCAGATAAATTTTCAAACCTCATAAATTTTCGTTCGGATTCATCAAACCCATCCTAATTTCGTCAAACCCATGCTAATTTTGTCAAACCTCACATAAATTTTCAAACCTCACATAAATTTTCGTTCGGTTTCATCAAACCCATCCTAATTTCTTCAAACCCATGCTAAATTGCTCAAACCTCACATAAATTTTCAAACCACATAAATTTTCGTTCGGTTTCATCAAACCCATCCTAATTTCATCAAACCCATCCTAATTTCTTCAAACCCATGCTAAATTGCTCAAACCTCAGGTAAATTTTCAAACCACATAAATTTTCGTTCGGTTTCATCAAACCCATCCTAATTTCGTCAAACCCATGCTAAATATGTCAAACCTCGCATAAATTTTCAAACCTCACATAAATTTTCGTTCGGTTTCATCAAACCCATCCTAATTTCTTCAAACCCATGCTAAATTGCTCAAACCTCACATAAATTTTCAAACCACATAAATTTTCGTTCGGTTTCATCAAACCCATCCTAATTTCTTCAAACCCATGCTAATTTGCTCAAACCTCAGATAAATTTTCAAACCTCATAAATTTTCGTTCGGATTCATCAAACCCATCCTAATTTCATCAAACCCATCCTAATTTCTTCAAACCCATGCTAAATTGCTCAAACCTCACATAAATTTTCAAACCACATAAATTTTCGTTCGGTTTCATCAAACCCATCCTAATTTCATCAAACCCATCCTAATTTCTTCAAACCCATGCTAAATTGCTCAAACCTCAGGTAAATTTTCAAACCACATAAATTTTCGTTCGGTTTCATCAAACCCATCCTAATTTCGTCAAACCCATGCTAAATATGTCAAACCTCACATAAATTTTCAAACCTCACATAAATTTTCGTTCGGTTTCATCAAACCCATCCTAATTTCTTCAAACCCATGCTAAATTGCTCAAACCTCACATAAATTTTCAAACCACATAAATTTTCGTTCGGTTTCATCAAACCCATCCTAATTTCTTCAAACCCATGCTAATTTGCTCAAACCTCAGATAAATTTTCAAACCTCATAAATTTTCGTTCGGATTCATCAAACCCATCCTAATTTCATCAAACCCATCCTAATTTCTTCAAACCCATGCTAAATTGCTCAAACCTCACATAAATTTTCAAACCACATAAATTTTCGTTCGGTTTCATCAAACCCATCCTAATTTCATCAAACCCATCCTAATTTCTTCAAACCCATGCTAAATTGCTCAAACCTCACATAAATTTTCAAACCACATAAATTTTCGTTCGGTTTCATCAAACCCATCCTAATTTCATCAAACCCATCCTATTTTCTTCAAACCCATGCTAAATTGCTCAAACCTCAGGTAAATTTTCAAACCACATAAATTTTCGTTCGGTTTCATCAAACCCATCCTAATTTCGTCAAACCCATGCTAAATATGTCAAACCTCACATAAATTTTCAAACCTCACATAAATTTTCGTTCGGTTTCATCAAACCCATCCTAATTTCTTCAAACCCATGCTAAATTGCTCAAACCTCACATAAATTTTCAAACCACATAAATTTTCGTTCGGTTTCATCAAACCCATCCTAATTTCATCAAACCCATCCTAATTTCTTCAAACCCATGCTAAATTGCTCAAACCCATGCTAAATTGCTCAAACCTCAGGTAAATTTTCAAACCACATAAATTTTCGTTCGGTTTCATCAAACCCATCCTAATTTCTTCAAACCCATGCTAATTTGCTCAAACCTCAGATAAATTTTCAAACCTCATAAATTTTCGTTCGGATTCATCAAACCCATCCTAATTTCGTCAAACCCATGCTAATTTTGTCAAACCTCACATAAATTTTCAAACCTCACATAAATTTACGTTCGGTTTCATCAAACCCATCCTAATTTCTTCAAACCCATGCTAAATTGCTCAAACCTCACATAAATTTTCAAACCACATAAATTTTCGTTCGGTTTCATCAAACCCATCCTAATTTCATCAAACCCATCCTAATTTCTTCAAACCCATGCTAAATTGCTCAAACCTCACATAAATTTTCAAACCACATAAATTTTCGTTCGGTTTCATCAAACCCATCCTAATTTCTTCAAACCCATGCTAATTTGCTCAAACCTCAGATAAATTTTCAAACCTCATAAATTTTCGTTCGGATTCATCAAACCCATCCTAATTTCGTCAAACCCATGCTAATTTTGTCAAACCTCACATAAATTTTCAAACCTCACATAAATTTTCGTTCGGTTTCATCAAACCCATCCTAATTTCTTCAAACCCATGCTAAATTGCTCAAACCTCACATAAATTTTCAAACCACATAAATTTTCGTTCGGTTTCATCAAACCCATCCTAATTTCATCAAACCCATCCTAATTTCTTCAAACCCATGCTAAATTGCTCAAACCTCAGGTAAATTTTCAAACCACATAAATTTTCGTTCGGTTTCATCAAACCCATCCTAATTTCGTCAAACCCATGCTAAATATGTCAAACCTCGCATAAATTTTCAAACCTCACATAAATTTTCGTTCGGTTTCATCAAACCCATCCTAATTTCTTCAAACCCATGCTAAATTGCTCAAACCTCACATAAATTTTCAAACCACATAAATTTTCGTTCGGTTTCATCAAACCCATCCTAATTTCTTCAAACCCATGCTAATTTGCTCAAACCTCAGATAAATTTTCAAACCTCATAAATTTTCGTTCGGATTCATCAAACCCATCCTAATTTCATCAAACCCATCCTAATTTCTTCAAACCCATGCTAAATTGCTCAAACCTCACATAAATTTTCAAACCACATAAATTTTCGTTCGGTTTCATCAAACCCATCCTAATTTCATCAAACCCATCCTAATTTCTTCAAACCCATGCTAAATTGCTCAAACCTCAGGTAAATTTTCAAACCACATAAATTTTCGTTCGGTTTCATCAAACCCATCCTAATTTCGTCAAACCCATGCTAAATATGTCAAACCTCACATAAATTTTCAAACCTCACATAAATTTTCGTTCGGTTTCATCAAACCCATCCTAATTTCTTCAAACCCATGCTAAATTGCTCAAACCTCACATAAATTTTCAAACCACATAAATTTTCGTTCGGTTTCATCAAACCCATCCTAATTTCTTCAAACCCATGCTAATTTGCTCAAACCTCAGATAAATTTTCAAACCTCATAAATTTTCGTTCGGATTCATCAAACCCATCCTAATTTCATCAAACCCATCCTAATTTCTTCAAACCCATGCTAAATTGCTCAAACCTCACATAAATTTTCAAACCACATAAATTTTCGTTCGGTTTCATCAAACCCATCCTAATTTCATCAAACCCATCCTAATTTCTTCAAACCCATGCTAAATTGCTCAAACCTCACATAAATTTTCAAACCACATAAATTTTCGTTCGGTTTCATCAAACCCATCCTAATTTCATCAAACCCATCCTATTTTCTTCAAACCCATGCTAAATTGCTCAAACCTCAGGTAAATTTTCAAACCACATAAATTTTCGTTCGGTTTCATCAAACCCATCCTAATTTCGTCAAACCCATGCTAAATATGTCAAACCTCACATAAATTTTCAAACCTCACATAAATTTTCGTTCGGTTTCATCAAACCCATCCTAATTTCTTCAAACCCATGCTAAATTGCTCAAACCTCACATAAATTTTCAAACCACATAAATTTTCGTTCGGTTTCATCAAACCCATCCTAATTTCTCTCCTAATCACCCATGCTAAATTGCTCAAACCCATGCTAAATTGCTCAAACCTCAGGTAAATTTTCAAACCACATAAATTTTCGTTCGGTTTCATCAAACCCATCCTAATTTCTTCAAACCCATGCTAATTTGCTCAAACCTCAGATAAATTTTCAAACCTCATAAATTTTCGTTCGGATTCATCAAACCCATCCTAATTTCGTCAAACCCATGCTAATTTTGTCAAACCTCACATAAATTTTCAAACCTCACATAAATTTACGTTCGGTTTCATCAAACCCATCCTAATTTCTTCAAACCCATGCTAAATTGCTCAAACCTCACATAAATTTTCAAACCACATAAATTTTCGTTCGGTTTCATCAAACCCATCCTAATTTCATCAAACCCATCCTAATTTCTTCAAACCCATGCTAAATTGCTCAAACCTCACATAAATTTTCAAACCACATAAATTTTCGTTCGGTTTCATCAAACCCATCCTAATTTCTTCAAACCCATGCTAATTTGCTCAAACCTCAGATAAATTTTCAAACCTCATAAATTTTCGTTCGGATTCATCAAACCCATCCTAATTTCATCAAACCCATCCTAATTTCTTCAAACCCATGCTAAATTGCTCAAACCTCAGGTAAATTTTCAAACCACATAAATTTTCGTTCGGTTTCATCAAACCCATCCTAATTTCGTCAAACCCATGCTAAATATGTCAAACCTCACATAAATTTTCAAACCACATAAATTTTCGTTCGGTTTCATCAAACCCATCCTAATTTCTTCAAACCCATGCTAATTTGCTCAAACCTCAGATAAATTTTCAAACCTCATAAATTTTCGTTCGGATTCATCAAACCCATCCTAATTTCGTCAAACCCATGCTAATTTTGTCAAACCTCACATAAATTTTCAAACCTCACATAAATTTTCGTTCGGTTTCATCAAACCCATCCTAATTTCTTCAAACCCATGCTAAATTGCTCAAACCTCACATAAATTTTCAAACCACATAAATTTTCGTTCGGTTTCATCAAATCCATCCTAATTTCATCAAACCCATCCTAATTTCTTCAAACCCATGCTAAATTGCTCAAACCTCAGGTAAATTTTCAAACCACATAAATTTTCGTTCGGTTTCATCAAACCCATCCTAATTTCGTCAAACCCATGCTAAATATGTCAAACCTCACATAAATTTTCAAACCTCACATAAATTTTCGTTCGGTTTCATCAAACCCATCCTAATTTCTTCAAACCCATGCTAAATTGCTCAAACCTCACATAAATTTTCAAACCACATAAATTTTCGTTCGGTTTCATCAAACCCATCCTAATTTCTTCAAACCCATGCTAATTTGCTCAAACCTCAGATAAATTTTCAAACCTCATAAATTTTCGTTCGGATTCATCAAACCCATCCTAATTTCATCAAACCCATCCTAATTTCTTCAAACCCATGCTAAATTGCTCAAACCTCACATAAATTTTCAAACCACATAAATTTTCGTTCGGTTTCATCAAACCCATCCTAATTTCATCAAACCCATCCTAATTTCTTCAAACCCATGCTAAATTGCTCAAACCTCACATAAATTTTCAAACCACATAAATTTTCGTTCGGTTTCATCAAACCCATCCTAATTTCATCAAACCCATCCTAATTTCTTCAAACCCATGCTAAATTGCTCAAACCTCAGGTAAATTTTCAAACCACATAAATTTTCGTTCGGTTTCATCAAACCCATCCTAATTTCGTCAAACCCATGCTAAATATGTCAAACCTCACATAAATTTTCAAACCTCACATAAATTTTCGTTCGGTTTCATCAAACCCATCCTAATTTCTTCAAACCCATGCTAAATTGCTCAAACCTCACATAAATTTTCAAACCACATAAATTTTCGTTCGGTTTCATCAAACCCATCCTAATTTCATCAAACCCATCCTAATTTCTTCAAACCCATGCTAAATTGCTCAAACCTCAGGTAAATTTTCAAACCACATAAATTTTCGTTCGGTTTCATCAAACCCATCCTAATTTCGTCAAACCCATGCTAAATATGTCAAACCTCACATAAATTTTCGTTCGGTTTCATCAAACCCATCCTAATTTCTTCAAACCCATGCTAAATTGCTCAAACCTCACATAAATTTTCAAACCACATAAATTTTCGTTCGGTTTCATCAAACCCATCCTAATTTCTTCAAACCCATGCTAATTTGCTCAAACCTCAGATAAATTTTCAAACCTCATAAATTTTCGTTCGGATTCATCAAACCCATCCTAATTTCATCAAACCCATCCTAATTTCTTCAAACCCATGCTAAATTGCTCAAACCTCAGGTAAATTTTCAAACCTCATAAATTTTCGTTCGGATTCATCAAACCCATCCTAATTTCGTCAAACCCATGCTAATTTTGTCAAACCTCACATAAATTTTCAAACCTCACATAAATTTTCGTTCGGTTTCATCAAACCCATCCTAATTTCTTCAAACCCATGCTAAATTGCTCAAACCTCACATAAATTTTCAAACCACATAAATTTTCGTTCGGTTTCATCAAACCCATCCTAATTTCATCAAACCCATCCTAATTTCTTCAAACCCATGCTAAATTGCTCAAACCTCAGGTAAATTTTCAAACCACATAAATTTTCGTTCGGTTTCATCAAACCCATCCTAATTTCGTCAAACCCATGCTAAATATGTCAAACCTCACATAAATTTTCAAACCTCACATAAATTTTCGTTCGGTTTCATCAAACCCATCCTAATTTCTTCAAACCCATGCTAAATTGCTCAAACCTCACATAAACTTTCAAACCACATAAATTTTCGTTCGGTTTCATCAAACCCATCCTAATTTCATCAAACCCATCCTAATTTCTTCAAACCCATGCTAAATTGCTCAAACCTCAGGTAAATTTTCAAACCACATAAATTTTCGTTCGGTTTCATCAAACCCATCCTAATTTCGTCAAACCCATGCTAAATATGTCAAACCTCACATAAATTTTCAAACCTCACATAAATTTTCGTTCGGTTTCATCAAACCCATCCTAATTTCTTCAAACCCATGCTAATTTGCTCAAACCTCAGATAAATTTTCAAACCTCATAAATTTTCGTTCGGATTCATGAAACCCATCCTAATTTCATCAAACCCATCCTAATTTCTTCAAACCCATGCTAAATTGCTCAAACCTCAGGTAAATTTTCAAACCACATAAATTTTCGTTCGGTTTCATCAAACCCATCCTAATTTCGTCAAACCCATGCTAAATATGTCAAACCTCACATAAATTTTCAAACCACATAAATTTTCGTTCGGTTTCATCAAACCCATCCTAATTTCTTCAAACCCATGCTAATTTGCTCAAACCTCAGATAAATTTTCAAACCTCATAAATTTTCTTTCGGATTCATCAAACCCATCCTAATTTCGTCAAACCCATGCTAATTTTGTCAAACCTCACATAAATTTTCAAACCTCACATAAATTTTCGTTCGGTTTCATCAAACCCATCCTAATTTCTTCAAACCCATGCTAAATTGCTCAAACCTCACATAAATTTTCAAACCACATAAATTTTCGTTCGGTTTCATCAAACCCATCCTAATTTCATCAAACCCATCCTAATTTCTTCAAACCCATGCTAAATTGCTCAAACCTCAGGTAAATTTTCAAACCACATAAATTTTCGTTCGGTTTCATCAAACCCATCCTAATTTCGTCAAACCCATGCTAAATATGTCAAACCTCACATAAATTTTCAAACCTCACATAAATTTTCGTTCGGTTTCATCAAACCCATCCTAATTTCTTCAAACCCATGCTAAATTGCTCAAACCTCACATAAATTTTCAAACCACATAAATTTTCGTTCGGTTTCATCAAACCCATCCTAATTTCTTCAAACCCATGCTAATTTGCTCAAACCTCAGATAAATTTTCAAACCTCATAAATTTTCGTTCGGATTCATCAAACCCATCCTAATTTCATCAAACCCATCCTAATTTCTTCAAACCCATGCTAATTTGCTCAAACCTCAGATAAATTTTCAAACCTCATAAATTTTCGTTCGGATTCATCAAACCCATCCTAATTTCGTCAAACCCATGCTAATTTTGTCAAACCTCACATAAATTTTCAAACCTCACATAAATTTTCGTTCGGTTTCATCAAACCCATCCTAATTTCTTCAAACCCATGCTAAATTGCTCAAACCTCACATAAATTTTCAAACCACATAAATTTTCGTTCGGTTTCATCAAACCCATCCTAATTTCATCAAACCCATCCTAATTTCTTCAAACCCATGCTAAATTGCTCAAACCTCAGGTAAATTTTCAAACCACATAAATTTTCGTTCGGTTTCATCAAACCCATCCTAATTTCGTCAAACCCATGCTAAATATGTCAAACCTCGCATAAATTTTCAAACCTCACATAAATTTTCGTTCGGTTTCATCAAACCCATCCTAATTTCTTCAAACCCATGCTAAATTGCTCAAACCTCACATAAATTTTCAAACCACATAAATTTTCGTTCGGTTTCATCAAACCCATCCTAATTTCTTCAAACCCATGCTAATTTGCTCAAACCTCAGATAAATTTTCAAACCTCATAAATTTTCGTTCGGATTCATCAAACCCATCCTAATTTCATCAAACCCATCCTAATTTCTTCAAACCCATGCTAAATTGCTCAAACCTCACATAAATTTTCAAACCACATAAATTTTCGTTCGGTTTCATCAAACCCATCCTAATTTCATCAAACCCATCCTAATTTCTTCAAACCCATGCTAAATTGCTCAAACCTCAGGTAAATTTTCAAACCACATAAATTTTCGTTCGGTTTCATCAAACCCATCCTAATTTCGTCAAACCCATGCTAAATATGTCAAACCTCACATAAATTTTCGTTCGGTTTCATCAAACTTATCCTAATTTCTTCAAACCCATGCTGAATTGCTCAAACCTCACATAAATTTTCAAACCACATAAATTTTCGTTCGGTTTCATCAAACCCATCCTAATTTCATCAAACCCATCCTAATTTCTTCAAACCCATGCTAAATTGCTCAAACCTCAGGTAAATTTTCAAACCACATAAATTTTCGTTCGGTTTCATCAAACCCATCCTAATTTCGTCAAACCCATGCTAAATATGTCAAACCTCACATAAATTTTCAAACCTCACATAAATTTTCGTTCGGTTTCATCAAACCCATCCTAATTTCTTCAAACCCATGCTAAATTGCTCAAACCTCACATAAATTTTCAAACCACATAAATTTTCGTTCGGTTTCATCAAACCCATCCTAATTTCATCAAACCCATCCTAATTTCTTCAAACCCATGCTAAATTGCTCAAACCTCAGGTAAATTTTCAAACCACATAAATTTTCGTTCGGTTTCATCAAACCCATCCTAATTTCGTCAAACCCATGCTAAATATTTCAAACCTCACATAAATTTTCGTTCGGTTTCATCAAACCCATCCTAATTTCTTCAAACCCATGCTAAATTGCTCAAACCTCACATAAATTTTCAAACCACATAAATTTTCGTTCGGTTTCATCAAACCCATCCTAATTTCATCAAACCCATCCTAATTTCTTCAAACCCATGCTAAATTGCTCAAACCTCAGGTAAATTTTCAAACCACATAAATTTTCGTTCGGTTTCATCAAACCCATCCTAATTTCGTCAAACCCATGCTAAATATGTCAAACCTCACATAAATTTTCGTTCGGTTTCATCAAACCCATCCTAATTTCTTCAAACCCATGCTAAATTGCTCAAACCTCACATAAATTTTCAAACCACATAAATTTTCGTTCGGTTTCATCAAACCCATCCTAATTTCATCAAACCCATCCTAATTTCTTCAAACCCATGCTAAATTGCTCAAACCTCAGGTAAATTTTCAAACCACATAAATTTTCGTTCGGTTTCATCAAACCCATCCTAATTTCGTCAAACCCATGCTAAATATGTCAAACCTCACATAAATTTTCAAACCTCACATAAATTTTCGTTCGGTTTCATCAAACCCATCCTAATTTCTTCAAACCCATGCTAAATTGCTCAAACCTCACATAAATTTTCAAACCACATAAATTTTCGTTCGGTTTCATCAAACCCATCCTAATTTCTTCAAACCCATGCTAACTTGCTCAAACCTCACATAAATTTTCAAACCACATAAATTTTCGTTCGGTTTCATCAAACCCATCCTAATTTCATCAAACCCATCCTAATTTCTTCAAACCCATGCTAAATTGCTCAAACCTCAGGTAAATTTTCAAACCACATAAATTTTCGTTCGGTTTCATCAAACCCATCCTAATTTCGTCAAACCCATGCTAAATATGTCAAACCTCACATAAATTTTCGTTCGGTTTCATCAAACCCATCCTAATTTCTTCAAACCCATGCTAAATTGCTCAAACCTCACATAAATTTTCAAACCACATAAATTTTCGTTCGGTTTCATCAAACCCATCCTAATTTCATCAAACCCATCCTAATTTCTTCAAACCCATGCTAAATTGCTCAAACCTCAGGTAAATTTTCAAACCACATAAATTTTCGTTCGGTTTCATCAAACCCATCCTAATTTCGTCAAACCCATGCTAAATATGTCAAACCTCACATAAATTTTCAAACCTCACATAAATTTTCGTTCGGTTTCATCAAACCCATCCTAATTTCTTCAAACCCATGCTAAATTGCTCAAACCTCACATAAATTTTCAAACCACATAAATTTTCGTTCGGTTTCATCAAACCCATCCTAATTTCGTCAAACCCATGCTAAATATGTCAAACCTCACATAAATTTTCAAACCTCACATAAATTTTCGTTCGGTTTCATCAAACCCATCCTAATTTCTTCAAACCCATGCTAAATTGCTCAAACCTCACATAAATTTTCAAACCACATAAATTTTCGTTCGGTTTCATCAAACCCATCCTAATTTCATCAAACCCATCCTAATTTCTTCAAACCCATGCTAAATTGCTCAAACCTCAGGTAAATTTTCAAACCACATAAATTTTCGTTCGGTTTCATCAAACCCATCCTAATTTCGTCAAACCCATGCTAAATATGTCAAACCTCACATAAATTTTCGTTCGGTTTCATCAAACCCATCCTAATTTCTTCAAACCCATGCTAAATTGCTCAAACCTCACATAAATTTTCAAACCACATAAATTTTCGTTCGGTTTCATCAAACCCATCCTAATTTCATCAAACCCATCCTAATTTCTTCAAACCCATGCTAAATTGCTCAAACCTCAGGTAAATTTTCAAACCACATAAATTTTCGTTCGGTTTCATCAAACCCATCCTAATTTCGTCAAACCCATGCTAAATATGTCAAACCTCACATAAATTTTCGTTCGGTTTCATCAAACCCATCCTAATTTCTTCAAACCCATGCTAAATTGCTCAAACCTCACATAAATTTTCAAACCACATAAATTTTCGTTCGGTTTCATCAAACCCATCCTAATTTCTTCAAACCCATGCTAAATTGCTCAAACCTCAGGTAAATTTTCAAACCACATAAATTTTCGTTCGGTTTCATCAAACCCATCCTAATTTCGTCAAACCCATGCTAAATATGTCAAACCTCACATAAATTTTCGTTCGGTTTCATCAAACCCATCCTAATTTCTTCAAACCCATGCTAAATTGCTCAAACCTCACATAAATTTTCAAACCACATAAATTTTCGTTCGGT
The DNA here is from genome assembly GCA_936432065.2 of Rutpela maculata. NCBI lineage: Eukaryota > Metazoa > Arthropoda > Insecta > Coleoptera > Cerambycidae > Rutpela > Rutpela maculata. The sequence continues at coordinate 125,211 of CAKZFB020000092.1, forward strand.
TTCATCAAACCCATCCTAATTTCTTCAAACCCATGCTAACTTGCTCAAACCTCAGATAAATTTTCAAACCTCATAAATTTTCGTTCGGATTCATCAAACCCATCCTAATTTCATCAAACCCATCCTAATTTCTTCAAACCCATGCTAAATTGCTCAAACCTCACATAAATTTTCAAACCACATAAATTTTCGTTCGGTTTCATCAAACCCATCCTAATTTCATCAAACCCATCCTAATTTCTTCAAACCCATGCTAAATTGCTCAAACCTCAGGTAAATTTTCAAACCACATAAATTTTCGTTCGGTTTCATCAAACCCATCCTAATTTCGTCAAATCCATGCTAAATATGTCAAACCTCACATAAATTTTCGTTCGGTTTCATCCAACCCATCCTAATTTCTTCAAACCCATGCTAAATTGCTCAAACCTCACATAAATTTTCAAACCACATAAATTTTCGTTCGGTTTCATCAAACCCATCCTAATTTCATCAAACCCATCCTAATTTCTTCAAACCCATGCTAAATTGCTCAAACCTCAGGTAAATTTTCAAACCACATAAATTTTCGTTCGGTTTCATCAAACCCATCCTAATTTCGTCAAACCCATGCTAAATATGTCAAACCTCACATAAATTTTCAAACCTCACATAAATTTTCGTTCGGTTTCATCAAACCCATCCTAATTTCTTCAAACCCATGCTAAATTGCTCAAACCTCACATAAATTTTCAAACCACATAAATTTTCGTTCGGTTTCATCAAACCCATCCTAATTTCGTCAAACCCATGCTAAATATGTCAAACCTCACATAAATTTTCAAACCTCACATAAATTTTCGTTCGGTTTCATCAAACCCATCCTAATTTCTTCAAACCCATGCTAAATTGCTCAAACCTCACATAAATTTTCAAACCACATAAATTTTCGTTCGGTTTCATCAAACCCATCCTAATTTCATCAAACCCATCCTAATTTCTTCAAACCCATGCTAAATTGCTCAAACCTCAGGTAAATTTTCAAACCACATAAATTTTCGTTCGGTTTCATCAAACCCATCCTAATTTCGTCAAACCCATGCTAAATATGTCAAACCTCACATAAATTTTCGTTCGGTTTCATCAAACCCATCCTAATTTCTTCAAACCCATGCTAAATTGCTCAAACCTCACATAAATTTTCAAACCACATAAATTTTCGTTCGGTTTCATCAAACCCATCCTAATTTCATCAAACCCATCCTAATTTCTTCAAACCCATGCTAAATTGCTCAAACCTCAGGTAAATTTTCAAACCACATAAATTTTCGTTCGGTTTCATCAAACCCATCCTAATTTCGTCAAACCCATGCTAAATATGTCAAACCTCACATAAATTTTCAAACCTCACATAAATTTTCGTTCGGTTTCATCAAACCCATCCTAATTTCTTCAAACCCATGCTAAATTGCTCAAACCTCACATAAATTTTCAAACCACATAAATTTTCGTTCGGTTTCATCAAACCCATCCTAATTTCTTCAAACCCATGCTAACTTGCTCAAACCTCAGATAAATTTTCAAACCTCATAAATTTTCGTTCGGATTCATCAAACCCATCCTAATTTCATCAAACCCATCCTAATTTCTTCAAACCCATGCTAAATTGCTCAAACCTCACATAAATTTTCAAACCACATAAATTTTCGTTCGGTTTCATCAAACCCATCCTAATTTCATCAAACCCATCCTAATTTCTTCAAACCCATGCTAAATTGCTCAAACCTCAGGTAAATTTTCAAACCACATAAATTTTCGTTCGGTTTCATCAAACCCATCCTAATTTCGTCAAACCCATGCTAAATATGTCAAACCTCACATAAATTTTCGTTCGGTTTCATCAAACCCATCCTAATTTCTTCAAACCCATGCTAAATTGCTCAAACCTCACATAAATTTTCAAACCACATAAATTTTCGTTCGGTTTCATCAAACCCATCCTAATTTCATCAAACCCATCCTAATTTCTTCAAACCCATGCTAAATTGCTCAAACCTCAGGTAAATTTTCAAACCACATAAATTTTCGTTCGGTTTCATCAAACCCATCCTAATTTCGTCAAACCCATGCTAAATATGTCAAACCTCACATAAATTTTCAAACCTCACATAAATTTTCGTTCGGTTTCATCAAACCCATCCTAATTTCTTCAAACCCATGCTAAATTGCTCAAACCTCACATAAATTTTCAAACCACATAAATTTTCGTTCGGTTTCATCAAACCCATCCTATTTTCATCAAACCCATCCTAATTTCTTCAAACCCATGCTAAATTGCTCAAACCTCAGGTAAATTTTCAAACCACATAAATTTTCGTTCGGTTTCATCAAACCCATCCTAATTTCGTCAAACCCATGCTAAATATGTCAAACCTCACATAAATTTTCGTTCGGTTTCATCAAACCCATCCTAATTTCTTCAAACCCATGCTAAATTGCTCAAACCTCACATAAATTTTCAAACCACATAAATTTTCGTTCGGTTTCATCAAACCCATCCTAATTTCATCAAACCCATCCTAATTTCTTCAAACCCATGCTAAATTGCTCAAACCTCAGGTAAATTTTCAAACCACATAAATTTTCGTTCGGTTTCATCAAACCCATCCTAATTTCGTCAAACCCATGCTAAATATGTCAAACCTCACATAAATTTTCAAACCTCACATAAATTTTCGTTCGGTTTCATCAAACCCATCCTAATTTCTTCAAACCCATGCTAAATTGCTCAAACCTCACATAAATTTTCAAACCACATAAATTTTCGTTCGGTTTCATCAAACCCATCCTAATTTCATCAAACCCATCCTAATTTCTTCAAACCCATGCTAAATTGCTCAAACCTCAGGTAAATTTTCAAACCACATAAATTTTCGTTCGGTTTCATCAAACCCATCCTAATTTCGTCAAACCCATGCTAAATATGTCAAACCTCACATAAATTTTCAAACCACATAAATTTTCGTTCGGTTTCATCAAACCCATCCTAATTTCTTCAAACCCATGCTAATTTGCTCAAACCTCAGATAAATTTTCAAACCTCATAAATTTTCGTTCGGATTCATCAAACCCATCCTAATTTCGTCAAACCCATGCTAATTTTGTCAAACCTCACATAAATTTTCAAACCTCACATAAATTTTCGTTCGGTTTCATCAAACCCATCCTAATTTCTTCAAACCCATGCTAAATTGCTCAAACCTCACATAAATTTTCAAACCACATAAATTTTCGTTCGGTTTCATCAAACCCATCCTAATTTCTTCAAACCCATGCTAATTTGCTCAAACCTCAGATAAATTTTCAAACCTCATAAATTTTCGTTCGGATTCATCAAACCCATCCTAATTTCATCAAACCCATCCTAATTTCTTCAAACCCATGCTAAATTGCTCAAACCTCACATAAATTTTCAAACCACATAAATTTTCGTTCGGTTTCATCAAACCCATCCTAATTTCATCAAACCCATCCTAATTTCTTCAAACCCATGCTAAATTGCTCAAACCTCAGGTAAATTTTCAAACCACATAAATTTTCGTTCGGTTTCATCAAACCCATCCTAATTTCGTCAAACCCATGCTAAATATGTCAAACCTCACATAAATTTTCGTTCGGTTTCATCAAACCCATCCTAATTTCTTCAAACCCATGCTAAATTGCTCAAACCTCACATAAATTTTCAAACCACATAAATTTTCGTTCGGTTTCATCAAACCCATCCTAATTTCATCAAACCCATCCTAATTTCTTCAAACCCATGCTAAATTGCTCAAACCTCAGGTAAATTTTCAAACCACATAAATTTTCGTTCGGTTTCATCAAACCCATCCTAATTTCGTCAAACCCATGCTAAATATGTCAAACCTCACATAAATTTTCAAACCTCACATAAATTTTCGTTCGGTTTCATCAAACCCATCCTAATTTCTTCAAACCCATGCTAAATTGCTCAAACCTCACATAAATTTTCAAACCACATAAATTTTCGTTCGGTTTCATCAAACCCATCCTAATTTCTTCAAACCCATGCTAATTTGCTCAAACCTCAGATAAATTTTCAAACCTCATAAATTTTCGTTCGGATTCATCAAACCCATCCTAATTTCATCAAACCCATCCTAATTTCTTCAAACCCATGCTAAATTGCTCAAACCTCACATAAATTTTCAAACCACATAAATTTTCGTTCGGTTTCATCAAACCCATCCTAATTTCATCAAACCCATCCTAATTTCTTCAAACCCATGCTAAATTGCTCAAACCTCAGGTAAATTTTCAAACCACATAAATTTTCGTTCGGTTTCATCAAACCCATCCTAATTTCGTCAAACCCATGCTAAATATGTCAAACCTCACATAAATTTTCAAACCTCACATAAATTTTCAAACCTCACATAAATTTTCGTTCGGTTTCATCAAACCCATCCTAATTTCTTCAAACCCATGCTAAATTGCTCAAACCTCACATAAATTTTCAAACCACATAAATTTTCGTTCGGTTTCATCAAACCCATCCTAATTTCTTCAAACCCATGCTAATTTGCTCAAACCTCAGATAAATTTTCAAACCTCATAAATTTTCGTTCGGATTCATCAAACCCATCCTAATTTCATCAAACCCATCCTAATTTCTTCAAACCCATGCTAATTTGCTCAAACCTCAGATAAATTTTCAAACCTCATAAATTTTCGTTCGGATTCATCAAACCCATCCTAATTTCGTCAAACCCATGCTAATTTTGTCAAACCTCACATAAATTTTCAAACCTCACATAAATTTTCGTTCGGTTTCATCAAACCCATCCTAATTTCTTCAAACCCATGCTAAATTGCTCAAACCTCACATAAATTTTCAAACCACATAAATTTTCGTTCGGTTTCATCAAACCCATCCTAATTTCATCAAACCCATCCTAATTTCTTCAAACCCATGCTAAATTGCTCAAACCTCAGGTAAATTTTCAAACCACATAAATTTTCGTTCGGTTTCATCAAACCCATCCTAATTTCGTCAAACCCATGCTAAATATGTCAAACCTCGCATAAATTTTCAAACCTCACATAAATTTTCGTTCGGTTTCATCAAACCCATCCTAATTTCTTCAAACCCATGCTAAATTGCTCAAACCTCACATAAATTTTCAAACCACATAAATTTTCGTTCGGTTTCATCAAACCCATCCTAATTTCTTCAAACCCATGCTAATTTGCTCAAACCTCAGATAAATTTTCAAACCTCATAAATTTTCGTTCGGATTCATCAAACCCATCCTAATTTCATCAAACCCATCCTAATTTCTTCAAACCCATGCTAAATTGCTCAAACCTCACATAAATTTTCAAACCACATAAATTTTCGTTCGGTTTCATCAAACCCATCCTAATTTCATCAAACCCATCCTAATTTCTTCAAACCCATGCTAAATTGCTCAAACCTCAGGTAAATTTTCAAACCACATAAATTTTCGTTCGGTTTCATCAAACCCATCCTAATTTCGTCAAACCCATGCTAAATATGTCAAACCTCACATAAATTTTCGTTCGGTTTCATCAAACTTATCCTAATTTCTTCAAACCCATGCTAAATTGCTCAAACCTCACATAAATTTTCAAACCACATAAATTTTCGTTCGGTTTCATCAAACCCATCCTAATTTCATCAAACCCATCCTAATTTCTTCAAACCCATGCTAAATTGCTCAAACCTCAGGTAAATTTTCAAACCACATAAATTTTCGTTCGGTTTCATCAAACCCATCCTAATTTCGTCAAACCCATGCTAAATATGTCAAACCTCACATAAATTTTCAAACCTCACATAAATTTTCGTTCGGTTTCATCAAACCCATCCTAATTTCTTCAAACCCATGCTAAATTGCTCAAACCTCACATAAATTTTCAAACCACATAAATTTTCGTTCGGTTTCATCAAACCCATCCTAATTTCATCAAACCCATCCTAATTTCTTCAAACCCATGCTAAATTGCTCAAACCTCAGGTAAATTTTCAAACCACATAAATTTTCGTTCGGTTTCATCAAACCCATCCTAATTTCGTCAAACCCATGCTAAATATGTCAAACCTCACATAAATTTTCGTTCGGTTTCATCAAACCCATCCTAATTTCTTCAAACCCATGCTAAATTGCTCAAACCTCACATAAATTTTCAAACCACATAAATTTTCGTTCGGTTTCATCAAACCCATCCTAATTTCATCAAACCCATCCTAATTTCTTCAAACCCATGCTAAATTGCTCAAACCTCAGGTAAATTTTCAAACCACATAAATTTTCGTTCGGTTTCATCAAACCCATCCTAATTTCGTCAAATCCATGCTAAATATGTCAAACCTCACATAAATTTTCAAACCTCACATAAATTTTCGTTCGGTTTCATCAAACCCATCCTAATTTCTTCAAACCCATGCTAAATTGCTCAAACCTCACATAAATTTTCAAACCACATAAATTTTCGTTCGGTTTCATCAAACCCATCCTAATTTCTTCAAACCCATGCTAACTTGCTCAAACCTCAGATAAATTTTCAAACCTCATAAATTTTCGTTCGGATTCATCAAACCCATCCTAATTTCATCAAACCCATCCTAATTTCTTCAAACCCATGCTAAATTGCTCAAACCTCAGGTAAATTTTCAAACCACATAAATTTTCGTTCGGTTTCATCAAACCCATCCTAATTTCGTCAAACCCATCCTAATTTCTTCAAACCCATGCTAAATTGCTCAAACCTCACATAAATTTTCAAACCACATAAATTTTCGTTCGGTTTCATCAAACCCATCCTAATTTCTTCAAACCCATGCTAATTTGCTCAAACCTCAGATAAATTTTCAAACCTCATAAATTTTCGTTCGGATTCATCAAACCCATCCTAATTTCATCAAACCCATCCTAATTTCTTCAAACCCATGCTAAATTGCTCAAACCTCAGGTAAATTTTCAAACCACATAAATTTTCGTTCGGTTTCATCAAACCCATCCTAATTTCGTCAAACCCATGCTAAATATGTCAAACCTCACATAAATTTTCAAACCACATAAATTTTCGTTCGGTTTCATCAAACCCATCCTAATTTCTTCAAACCCATGCTAATTTGCTCAAACCTCAGATAAATTTTCAAACCTCATAAATTTTCGTTCGGATTCATCAAACCCATCCTAATTTCATCAAACCCATCCTAATTTCTTCAAACCCATGCTAAATTGCTCAAACCTCACATAAATTTTCAAACCACATAAATTTTCGTTCGGTTTCATCAAACCCATCCTAATTTCATCAAACCCATCCTAATTTCTTCAAACCCATGCTAAATTGCTCAAACCTCAGGTAAATTTTCAAACCACATAAATTTTCGTTCGGTTTCATCAAACCCATCCTAATTTCGTCAAACCCATGCTAAATATGTCAAACCTCACATAAATTTTCGTTCGGTTTCATCAAACCCATCCTAATTTCTTCAAACCCATGCTAAATTGCTCAAACCTCACATAAATTTTCAAACCACATAAATTTTCGTTCGGTTTCATCAAACCCATCCTAATTTCATCAAACCCATCCTAATTTCTTCAAACCCATGCTAAATTGCTCAAACCTCAGGTAAATTTTCAAACCACATAAATTTTCGTTCGGTTTCATCAAACCCATCCTAATTTCGTCAAACCCATGCTAAATATGTCAAACCTCACATAAATTTTCAAACCTCACATAAATTTTCGTTCGGTTTCATCAAACCCATCCTAATTTCTTCAAACCCATGCTAAATTGCTCAAACCTCACATAAATTTTCAAACCACATAAATTTTCGTTCGGTTTCATCAAACCCATCCTAATTTCATCAAACCCATCCTAATTTCTTCAAACCCATGCTAAATTGCTCAAACCTCAGGTAAATTTTCAAACCACATAAATTTTCGTTCGGTTTCATCAAACCCATCCTAATTTCGTCAAACCCATGCTAAATATGTCAAACCTCACATAAATTTTCGTTCGGTTTCATCAAACCCATCCTAATTTCTTCAAACCCATGCTAAATTGCTCAAAACCTCAGATAAATTTTCAAACCTCATAAATTTTCGTTCGGATTCATCAAACCCATCCTAATTTCATCAAACCCATCCTAATTTCTTCAAACCCATGCTAAATTGCTCAAACCTCAGGTAAATTTTCAAACCACATAAATTTTCGTTCGGTTTCATCAAACCCATCCTAATTTCGTCAAACCCATGCTAAATATGTCAAACCTCACATAAATTTTCAAACCACATAAATTTTCGTTCGGTTTCATCAAACCCATCCTAATTTCTTCAAACCCATGCTAATTTGCTCAAACCTCAGATAAATTTTCAAACCTCATAAATTTTCGTTCGGATTCATCAAACCCATCCTAATTTCATCAAACCCATCCTAATTTCTTCAAACCCATGCTAAATTGCTCAAACCTCACATAAATTTTCAAACCACATAAATTTTCGTTCGGTTTCATCAAACCCATCCTAATTTCATCAAACCCATCCTAATTTCTTCAAACCCATGCTAAATTGCTCAAACCTCAGGTAAATTTTCAAACCACATAAATTTTCGTTCGGTTTCATCAAACCCATCCTAATTTCGTCAAACCCATGCTAAATATGTCAAACCTCACATAAATTTTCGTTCGGTTTCATCAAACCCATCCTAATTTCTTCAAACCCATGCTAAATTGCTCAAACCTCACATAAATTTTCAAACCACATAAATTTTCGTTCGGTTTCATCAAACCCATCCTAATTTCATCAAACCCATCCTAATTTCTTCAAACCCATGCTAAATTGCTCAAACCTCAGGTAAATTTTCAAACCACATAAATTTTCGTTCGGTTTCATCAAACCCATCCTAATTTCGTCAAACCCATGCTAAATATGTCAAACCTCACATAAATTTTCAAACCTCACATAAATTTTCGTTCGGTTTCATCAAACCCATCCTAATTTCTTCAAACCCATGCTAAATTGCTCAAACCTCACATAAATTTTCAAACCACATAAATTTTCGTTCGGTTTCATCAAACCCATCCTAATTTCATCAAACCCATCCTAATTTCTTCAAACCCATGCTAAATTGCTCAAACCTCAGGTAAATTTTCAAACCACATAAATTTTCGTTCGGTTTCATCAAACCCATCCTAATTTCGTCAAACCCATGCTAAATATGTCAAACCTCACATAAATTTTCGTTCGGTTTCATCAAACCCATCCTAATTTCTTCAAACCCATGCTAAATTGCTCAAACCTCACATAAATTTTCAAACCACATAAATTTTCGTTCGGTTTCATCAAACCCATCCTAATTTCATCAAACCCATCCTAATTTCTTCAAACCCATGCTAAATTGCTCAAACCTCAGGTAAATTTTCAAACCACATAAATTTTCGTTCGGTTTCATCAAACCCATCCTAATTTCGTCAAACCCATGCTAAATATGTCAAACCTCACATAAATTTTCAAACCTCACATAAATTTTCGTTCGGTTTCATCAAACCCATCCTAATTTCTTCAAACCCATGCTAAATTGCTCAAACCTCACATAAATTTTCAAACCACATAAATTTTCGTTCGGTTTCATCAAACCCATCCTAATTTCATCAAACCCATCCTAATTTCTTCAAACCCATGCTAAATTGCTCAAACCTCAGGTAAATTTTCAAACCACATAAATTTTCGTTCGGTTTCATCAAACCCATCCTAATTTCGTCAAACCCATGCTAAATATGTCAAACCTCACATAAATTTTCAAACCACATAAATTTTCGTTCGGTTTCATCAAACCCATCCTAATTTCTTCAAACCCATGCTAATTTGCTCAAACCTCAGATAAATTTTCAAACCTCATAAATTTTCGTTCGGATTCATCAAACCCATCCTAATTTCGTCAAACCCATGCTAATTTTGTCAAACCTCACATAAATTTTCAAACCTCACATAAATTTTCGTTCGGTTTCATCAAACCCATCCTAATTTCTTCAAACCCATGCTAAATTGCTCAAACCTCACATAAATTTTCAAACCACATAAATTTTCGTTCGGTTTCATCAAACCCATCCTAATTTCTTCAAACCCATGCTAATTTGCTCAAACCTCAGATAAATTTTCAAACCTCATAAATTTTCGTTCGGATTCATCAAACCCATCCTAATTTCATCAAACCCATCCTAATTTCTTCAAACCCATGCTAAATTGCTCAAACCTCACATAAATTTTCAAACCACATAAATTTTCGTTCGGTTTCATCAAACCCATCCTAATTTCATCAAACCCATCCTAATTTCTTCAAACCAATGCTAAATTGCTCAAACCTCAGGTAAATTTTCAAACCACATAAATTTTCGTTCGGTTTCATCAAACCCATCCTAATTTCGTCAAACCCATGCTAAATATGTCAAACCTCACATAAATTTTCGTTCGGTTTCATCAAACCCATCCTAATTTCTTCAAACCCATGCTAAATTGCTCAAACCTCACATAAATTTTCAAACCACATAAATTTTCGTTCGGTTTCATCAAACCCATCCTAATTTCATCAAACCCATCCTAATTTCTTCAAACCCATGCTAAATTGCTCAAACCTCAGGTAAATTTTCAAACCACATAAATTTTCGTTCGGTTTCATCAAACCCATCCTAATTTCGTCAAACCCATGCTAAATATGTCAAACCTCACATAAATTTTCAAACCTCACATAAATTTTCGTTCGGTTTCATCAAACCCATCCTAATTTCTTCAAACCCATGCTAAATTGCTCAAACCTCACATAAATTTTCAAACCACATAAATTTTCGTTCGGTTTCATCAAACCCATCCTAATTTCTTCAAACCCATGCTAATTTGCTCAAACCTCAGATAAATTTTCAAACCTCATAAATTTTCGTTCGGATTCATCAAACCCATCCTAATTTCATCAAACCCATCCTAATTTCTTCAAACCCATGCTAAATTGCTCAAACCTCACATAAATTTTCAAACCACATAAATTTTCGTTCGGTTTCATCAAACCCATCCTAATTTCATCAAACCCATCCTAATTTCTTCAAACCCATGCTAAATTGCTCAAACCTCAGGTAAATTTTCAAACCACATAAATTTTCGTTCGGTTTCATCAAACCCATCCTAATTTCGTCAAACCCATGCTAAATATGTCAAACCTCACATAAATTTTCAAACCTCACATAAATTTTCAAACCTCACATAAATTTTCGTTCGGTTTCATCAAACCCATCCTAATTTCTTCAAACCCATGCTAAATTGCTCAAACCTCACATAAATTTTCAAACCACATAAATTTTCGTTCGGTTTCATCAAACCCATCCTAATTTCTTCAAACCCATGCTAATTTGCTCAAACCTCAGATAAATTTTCAAACCTCATAAATTTTCGTTCGGATTCATCAAACCCATCCTAATTTCATCAAACCCATCCTAATTTCTTCAAACCCATGCTAATTTGCTCAAACCTCAGATAAATTTTCAAACCTCATAAATTTTCGTTCGGATTCATCAAACCCATCCTAATTTCGTCAAACCCATGCTAATTTTGTCAAACCTCACATAAATTTTCAAACCTCACATAAATTTTCGTTCGGTTTCATCAAACCCATCCTAATTTCTTCAAACCCATGCTAAATTGCTCAAACCTCACATAAATTTTCAAACCACATAAATTTTCGTTCGGTTTCATCAAACCCATCCTAATTTCATCAAACCCATCCTAATTTCTTCAAACCCATGCTAAATTGCTCAAACCTCAGGTAAATTTTCAAACCACATAAATTTTCGTTCGGTTTCATCAAACCCATCCTAATTTCGTCAAACCCATGCTAAATATGTCAAACCTCGCATAAATTTTCAAACCTCACATAAATTTTCGTTCGGTTTCATCAAACCCATCCTAATTTCTTCAAACCCATGCTAAATTGCTCAAACCTCACATAAATTTTCAAACCACATAAATTTTCGTTCGGTTTCATCAAACCCATCCTAATTTCTTCAAACCCATGCTAATTTGCTCAAACCTCAGATAAATTTTCAAACCTCATAAATTTTCGTTCGGATTCATCAAACCCATCCTAATTTCATCAAACCCATCCTAATTTCTTCAAACCCATGCTAAATTGCTCAAACCTCACATAAATTTTCAAACCACATAAATTTTCGTTCGGTTTCATCAAACCCATCCTAATTTCATCAAACCCATCCTAATTTCTTCAAACCCATGCTAAATTGCTCAAACCTCAGGTAAATTTTCAAACCACATAAATTTTCGTTCGGTTTCATCAAACCCATCCTAATTTCGTCAAACCCATGCTAAATATGTCAAACCTCACATAAATTTTCGTTCGGTTTCATCAAACTTATCCTAATTTCTTCAAACCCATGCTAAATTGCTCAAACCTCACATAAATTTTCAAACCACATAAATTTTCGTTCGGTTTCATCAAACCCATCCTAATTTCATCAAACCCATCCTAATTTCTTCAAACCCATGCTAAATTGCTCAAACCTCAGGTAAATTTTCAAACCACATAAATTTTCGTTCGGTTTCATCAAACCCATCCTAATTTCGTCAAACCCATGCTAAATATGTCAAACCTCACATAAATTTTCAAACCTCACATAAATTTTCGTTCGGTTTCATCAAACCCATCCTAATTTCTTCAAACCCATGCTAAATTGCTCAAACCTCACATAAATTTTCAAACCACATAAATTTTCGTTCGGTTTCATCAAACCCATCCTAATTTCATCAAACCCATCCTAATTTCTTCAAACCCATGCTAAATTGCTCAAACCTCAGGTAAATTTTCAAACCACATAAATTTTCGTTCGGTTTCATCAAACCCATCCTAATTTCGTCAAACCCATGCTAAATATGTCAAACCTCACATAAATTTTCGTTCGGTTTCATCAAACCCATCCTAATTTCTTCAAACCCATGCTAAATTGCTCAAACCTCACATAAATTTTCAAACCACATAAATTTTCGTTCGGTTTCATCAAACCCATCCTAATTTCATCAAACCCATCCTAATTTCTTCAAACCCATGCTAAATTGCTCAAACCTCAGGTAAATTTTCAAACCACATAAATTTTCGTTCGGTTTCATCAAACCCATCCTAATTTCGTCAAATCCATGCTAAATATGTCAAACCTCACATAAATTTTCAAACCTCACATAAATTTTCGTTCGGTTTCATCAAACCCATCCTAATTTCTTCAAACCCATGCTAAATTGCTCAAACCTCACATAAATTTTCAAACCACATAAATTTTCGTTCGGTTTCATCAAACCCATCCTAATTTCTTCAAACCCATGCTAACTTGCTCAAACCTCAGATAAATTTTCAAACCTCATAAATTTTCGTTCGGATTCATCAAACCCATCCTAATTTCATCAAACCCATCCTAATTTCTTCAAACCCATGCTAAATTGCTCAAACCTCAGGTAAATTTTCAAACCACATAAATTTTCGTTCGGTTTCATCAAACCCATCCTAATTTCGTCAAACCCATCCTAATTTCTTCAAACCCATGCTAAATTGCTCAAACCTCACATAAATTTTCAAACCACATAAATTTTCGTTCGGTTTCATCAAACCCATCCTAATTTCTTCAAACCCATGCTAATTTGCTCAAACCTCAGATAAATTTTCAAACCTCATAAATTTTCGTTCGGATTCATCAAACCCATCCTAATTTCATCAAACCCATCCTAATTTCTTCAAACCCATGCTAAATTGCTCAAACCTCAGGTAAATTTTCAAACCACATAAATTTTCGTTCGGTTTCATCAAACCCATCCTAATTTCGTCAAACCCATGCTAAATATGTCAAACCTCACATAAATTTTCAAACCACATAAATTTTCGTTCGGTTTCATCAAACCCATCCTAATTTCTTCAAACCCATGCTAATTTGCTCAAACCTCAGATAAATTTTCAAACCTCATAAATTTTCGTTCGGATTCATCAAACCCATCCTAATTTCGTCAAACCCATGCTAATTTTGTCAAACCTCACATAAATTTTCAAACCTCACATAAATTTTCGTTCGGTTTCATCAAACCCATCCTAATTTCTTCAAACCCATGCTAAATTGCTCAAACCTCACATAAATTTTCAAACCACATAAATTTTCGTTCGGTTTCATCAAATCCATCCTAATTTCATCAAACCCATCCTAATTTCTTCAAACCCATGCTAAATTGCTCAAACCTCAGGTAAATTTTCAAACCACATAAATTTTCGTTCGGTTTCATCAAACCCATCCTAATTTCGTCAAACCCATGCTAAATATGTCAAACCTCACATAAATTTTCAAACCTCACATAAATTTTCGTTCGGTTTCATCAAACCCATCCTAATTTCTTCAAACCCATGCTAAATTGCTCAAACCTCACATAAATTTTCAAACCACATAAATTTTCGTTCGGTTTCATCAAACCCATCCTAATTTCTTCAAACCCATGCTAATTTGCTCAAACCTCAGATAAATTTTCAAACCTCATAAATTTTCGTTCGGATTCATCAAACCCATCCTAATTTCATCAAACCCATCCTAATTTCTTCAAACCCATGCTAAATTGCTCAAACCTCACATAAATTTTCAAACCACATAAATTTTCGTTCGGTTTCATCAAACCCATCCTAATTTCATCAAACCCATCCTAATTTCTTCAAACCCATCCTAATTTCTTCAAACCCATGCTAAATTGCTCAAACCTCAGGTAAATTTTCAAACCACATAAATTTTCGTTCGGTTTCATCAAACCCATCCTAATTTCGTCAAACCCATGCTAAATATGTCAAACCTCACATAAATTTTCAAACCTCACATAAATTTTCGTTCGGTTTCATCAAACCCATCCTAATTTCTTCAAACCCATGCTAAATTGCTCAAACCTCACATAAATTTTCAAACCACATAAATTTTCGTTCGGTTTCATCAAACCCATCCTAATTTCATCAAACCCATCCTAATTTCTTCAAACCCATGCTAAATTGCTCAAACCTCAGGTAAATTTTCAAACCACATAAATTTTCGTTCGGTTTCATCAAACCCATCCTAATTTCGTCAAACCCATGCTAAATATGTCAAACCTCACATAAATTTTCGTTCGGTTTCATCAAACCCATCCTAATTTCTTCAAACCCATGCTAAATTGCTCAAACCTCACATAAATTTTCAAACCACATAAATTTTCGTTCGGTTTCATCAAACCCATCCTAATTTCTTCAAACCCATGCTAATTTGCTCAAACCTCAGATAAATTTTCAAACCTCATAAATTTTCGTTCGGATTCATCAAACCCATCCTAATTTCATCAAACCCATCCTAATTTCTTCAAACCCATGCTAAATTGCTCAAACCTCAGGTAAATTTTCAAACCTCATAAATTTTCGTTCGGATTCATCAAACCCATCCTAATTTCGTCAAACCCATGCTAATTTTGTCAAACCTCACATAAATTTTCAAACCTCACATAAATTTTCGTTCGGTTTCATCAAACCCATCCTAATTTCTTCAAACCCATGCTAAATTGCTCAAACCTCACATAAATTTTCAAACCACATAAATTTTCGTTCGGTTTCATCAAACCCATCCTAATTTCATCAAACCCATCCTAATTTCTTCAAACCCATGCTAAATTGCTCAAACCTCAGGTAAATTTTCAAACCACATAAATTTTCGTTCGGTTTCATCAAACCCATCCTAATTTCGTCAAACCCATGCTAAATATGTCAAACCTCACATAAATTTTCAAACCTCACATAAATTTTCGTTCGGTTTCATCAAACCCATCCTAATTTCTTCAAACCCATGCTAAATTGCTCAAACCTCACATAAACTTTCAAACCACATAAATTTTCGTTCGGTTTCATCAAACCCATCCTAATTTCATCAAACCCATCCTAATTTCTTCAAACCCATGCTAAATTGCTCAAACCTCAGGTAAATTTTCAAACCACATAAATTTTCGTTCGGTTTCATCAAACCCATCCTAATTTCGTCAAACCCATGCTAAATATGTCAAACCTCACATAAATTTTCAAACCTCACATAAATTTTCGTTCGGTTTCATCAAACCCATCCTAATTTCTTCAAACCCATGCTAATTTGCTCAAACCTCAGATAAATTTTCAAACCTCATAAATTTTCGTTCGGATTCATGAAACCCATCCTAATTTCATCAAACCCATCCTAATTTCTTCAAACCCATGCTAAATTGCTCAAACCTCAGGTAAATTTTCAAACCACATAAATTTTCGTTCGGTTTCATCAAACCCATCCTAATTTCGTCAAACCCATGCTAAATATGTCAAACCTCACATAAATTTTCAAACCACATAAATTTTCGTTCGGTTTCATCAAACCCATCCTAATTTCTTCAAACCCATGCTAATTTGCTCAAACCTCAGATAAATTTTCAAACCTCATAAATTTTCGTTCGGATTCATCAAACCCATCCTAATTTCGTCAAACCCATGCTAATTTTGTCAAACCTCACATAAATTTTCAAACCTCACATAAATTTTCGTTCGGTTTCATCAAACCCATCCTAATTTCTTCAAACCCATGCTAAATTGCTCAAACCTCACATAAATTTTCAAACCACATAAATTTTCGTTCGGTTTCATCAAACCCATCCTAATTTCATCAAACCCATCCTAATTTCTTCAAACCCATGCTAAATTGCTCAAACCTCAGGTAAATTTTCAAACCACATAAATTTTCGTTCGGTTTCATCAAACCCATCCTAATTTCGTCAAACCCATGCTAAATATGTCAAACCTCACATAAATTTTCAAACCTCACATAAATTTTCGTTCGGTTTCATCAAACCCATCCTAATTTCTTCAAACCCATGCTAAATTGCTCAAACCTCACATAAATTTTCAAACCACATAAATTTTCGTTCGGTTTCATCAAACCCATCCTAATTTCGTCAAACCCATGCTAAATATGTCAAACCTCACATAAATTTTCAAACCTCACATAAATTTTCGTTCGGTTTCATCAAACCCATCCTAATTTCTTCAAACCCATGCTAAATTGCTCAAACCTCAGGTAAATTTTCAAACCACATAAATTTTCGTTCGGTTTCATCAAACCCATCCTAATTTCGTCAAACCCATGCTAAATATGTCAAACCTCACATAAATTTTCAAACCTCACATAAATTTTCGTTCGGTTTCATCAAACCCATCCTAATTTCTTCAAACCCATGCTAATTTGCTCAAACCTCAGATAAATTTTCAAACCTCATAAATTTTCGTTCGGATTCATGAAACCCATCCTAATTTCATCAAACCCATCCTAATTTCTTCAAACCCATGCTAAATTGCTCAAACCTCAGGTAAATTTTCAAACCACATAAATTTTCGTTCGGTTTCATCAAACCCATCCTAATTTCGTCAAACCCATGCTAAATATGTCAAACCTCACATAAATTTTCAAACCTCACATAAATTTTCGTTCGGTTTCATCAAACCCATCCTAATTTCTTCAAACCCATGCTAATTTGCTCAAACCTCAGATAAATTTTCAAACCTCATAAAATTTCGTTCGGATTCATCAAACCCATCCTAATTTCATCAAACCCATCCTAATTTCTTCAAACCCATGCTAAATTGCTCAAACCTCAGGTAAATTTTCAAACCACATAAATTTTCGTTCGGTTTCATCAAACCCATCCTAATTTCGTCAAACCCATGCTAAATATGTCAAACCTCATATAAATTTTCAAACCACATAAATTTTCGTTCGGTTTCATCAAACCCATCCTAATTTCTTCAAACCCATGCTAATTTGCTCAAACCTCAGATAAATTTTCAAACCTCATAAATTTTCGTTCGGATTCATCAAACCCATCCTAATTTCGTCAAACCCATGCTAATTTTGTCAAACCTCACATAAATTTTCAAACCTCACATAAATTTTCGTTCGGTTTCATCAAACCCATCCTAATTTCTTCAAACCCATGCTAAATTGCTCAAACCTCACATAAATTTTCAAACCACATAAATTTTCGTTCGGTTTCATCAAACCCATCCTAATTTCATCAAACCCATCCTAATTTCTTCAAACCCATGCTAAATTGCTCAAACCTCAGGTAAATTTTCAAACCACATAAATTTTCGTTCGGTTTCATCAAACCCATCCTAATTTCGTCAAACCCATGCTAAATATGTCAAACCTCACATAAATTTTCAAACCTCACATAAATTTTCGTTCGGTTTCATCAAACCCATCCTAATTTCTTCAAACCCATGCTAAATTGCTCAAACCTCACATAAATTTTCAAACCACATAAATTTTCGTTCGGTTTCATCAAACCCATCCTAATTTCTTCAAACCCATGCTAATTTGCTCAAACCTCAGATAAATTTTCAAACCTCATAAATTTTCGTTCGGATTCATCAAACCCATCCTAATTTCATCAAACCCATCCTAATTTCTTCAAACCCATGCTAAATTGCTCAAACCTCACATAAATTTTCAAACCACATAAATTTTCGTTCGGTTTCATCAAACCCATCCTAATTTCATCAAACCCATCCTAATTTCTTCAAACCCATGCTAAATTGCTCAAACCTCAGGTAAATTTTCAAACCACATAAATTTTCGTTCGGTTTCATCAAACCCATCCTAATTTCGTCAAACCCATGCTAAATATGTCAAACCTCACATAAATTTTCGTTCGGTTTCATCAAACCCATCCTAATTTCTTCAAACCCATGCTAAATTGCTCAAACCTCACATAAATTTTCAAACCACATAAATTTTCGTTCGGTTTCATCAAACCCATCCTAATTTCATCAAACCCATCCTAATTTCTTCAAACCCATGCTAAATTGCTCAAACCTCAGGTAAATTTTCAAACCACATAAATTTTCGTTCGGTTTCATCAAACCCATCCTAATTTCGTCAAACCCATGCTAAATATGTCAAACCTCACATAAATTTTCAAACCTCACATAAATTTTCGTTCGGTTTCATCAAACCCATCCTAATTTCTTCAAACCCATGCTAAATTGCTCAAACCTCACATAAATTTTCAAACCACATAAATTTTCGTTCGGTTTCATCAAACCCATCCTAATTTCTTCAAACCCATGCTAATTTGCTCAAACCTCAGATAAATTTTCAAACCTCATAAATTTTCGTTCGGATTCATCAAACCCATCCTAATTTCATCAAACCCATCCTAATTTCTTCAAACCCATGCTAAATTGCTCAAACCTCACATACATTTTCAAACCACATAAATTTTCGTTCGGTTTCATCAAACCCATCCTAATTTCATCAAACCCATCCTAATTTCTTCAAACCCATGCTAAATTGCTCAAACCTCAGGTAAATTTTCAAACCACATAAATTTTCGTTCGGTTTCATCAAACCCATCCTAATTTCGTCAAACCCATGCTAAATATGTCAAACCTCACATAAATTTTCAAACCTCACATAAATTTTCGTTCGGTTTCATCAAACCCATCCTAATTTCTTCAAACCCATGCTAAATTGCTCAAACCTCACATAAATTTTCAAACCACATAAATTTTCGTTCGGTTTCATCAAACCCATCCTAATTTCTTCAAACCCATGCTAATTTGCTCAAACCTCAGATAAATTTTCAAACCTCATAAATTTTCGTTCGGATTCATCAAACCCATCCTAATTTCATCAAACCCATCCTAATTTCTTCAAACCCATGCTAAATTGCTCAAACCTCAGGTAAATTTTCAAACCACATAAATTTTCGTTCGGTTTCATCAAACCCATCCTAATTTCGTCAAACCCATGCTAAATATGTCAAACCTCACATAAATTTTCAAACCACATAAATTTTCGTTCGGTTTCATCAAACCCATCCTAATTTCGTCAAACCCATGCTAAATATGTCAAACCTCACATAAATTTTCAAACCACATAAATTTTCGTTCGGTTTCATCAAACCCATCCTAATTTCTTCAAACCCATGCTAATTTGCTCAAACCTCAGATACATTTTCAAACCTCATAAATTTTCGTTCGGATTCATCAAACCCATCCTAATTTCGTCAAACCCATGCTAATTTTGTCAAACCTCACATAAATTTTCAAACCTCACATAAATTTTCGTTCGGTTTCATCAAACCCATCCTAATTTCTTCAAACCCATGCTAAATTGCTCAAACCTCACATAAATTTTCAAACCACATAAATTTTCGTTCGGTTTCATCAAACCCATCCTAATTTCATCAAACCCATCCTAATTTCTTCAAACCCATGCTAAATTGCTCAAACCTCAGGTAAATTTTCAAACCACATAAATTTTCGTTCGGTTTCATCAAACCCATCCTAATTTCGTCAAACCCATGCTAAATATGTCAAACCTCACATAAATTTTCAAACCTCACATAAATTTTCGTTCGGTTTCATCAAACCCATCCTAATTTCTTCAAACCCATTCTAAATTGCTCAAACCTCACATAAATTTTCAAACCACATAAATTTTCGTTCGGTTTCATCAAACCCATCCTAATTTCTTCAAACCCATGCTAATTTGCTCAAACCTCAGATAAATTTTCAAACCTCATAAATTTTCGTTCGGATTCATCAAACCCATCCTAATTTCATCAAACCCATCCTAATTTCTTCAAACCCATGCTAAATTGCTCAAACCTCAGGTAAATTTTCAAACCACATAAATTTTCGTTCGGTTTCATCAAACCCATCCTAATTTCGTCAAACCCATGCTAAATATGTCAAACCTCACATAAATTTTCAAACCACATAAATTTTCGTTCGGTTTCATCAAACCCATCCTAATTTCTTCAAACCCATGCTAATTTGCTCAAACCTCAGATAAATTTTCAAACCTCATAAATTTTCGTTCGGATTCATCAAACCCATCCTAATTTCGTCAAACCCATGCTAATTTTGTCAAACCTCACATAAATTTTCAAACCTCACATAAATTTTCGTTCGGTTTCATCAAACCCATCCTAATTTCTTCAAACCCATGCTAAATTGCTCAAACCTCACATAAATTTTCAAACCACATAAATTTTCGTTCGGTTTCATCAAACCCATCCTAATTTCATCAAACCCATCCTAATTTCTTCAAACCCATGCTAAATTGCTCAAACCTCAGGTAAATTTTCAAACCACATAAATTTTCGTTCGGTTTCATCAAACCCATCCTAATTTCGTCAAACCCATGCTAAATATGTCAAACCTCACATAAATTTTCAAACCTCACATAAATTTTGGTTCGGTTTCATCAAACCCATCCTAATTTCTTCAAACCCATGCTAAATTGCTCAAACCTCACATAAATTTTCAAACCACATAAATTTTCGTTCGGTTTCATCAAACCCATCCTAATTTCTTCAAACCCATGCTAATTTGCTCAAACCTCAGATAAATTTTCAAACCTCATAAATTTTCGTTCGGTTTCATCAAACCCATCCTAATTTCTTCAAACCCATGCTAATTTGCTCAAACCTCAGATAAATTTTCAAACCTCATAAATTTTCGTTCGGATTCATCAAACCCATCCTAATTTCATCAAACCCATCCTAATTTCTTCAAACCCATGCTAAATTGCTCAAACCTCACATACATTTTCAAACCACATAAATTTTCGTTCGGTTTCATCAAACCCATCCTAATTTCATCAAACCCATCCTAATTTCTTCAAACCCATGCTAAATTGCTCAAACCTCAGGTAAATTTTCAAACCACATAAATTTTCGTTCGGTTTCATCAAACCCATCCTAATTTCGTCAAACCCATGCTAAATATGTCAAACCTCACATAAATTTTCAAACCTCACATAAATTTTCGTTCGGTTTCATCAAACCCATCCTAATTTCTTCAAACCCATGCTAAATTGCTCAAACCTCACATAAATTTTCAAACCACATAAATTTTCGTTCGGTTTCATCAAACCCATCCTAATTTCTTCAAACCCATGCTAATTTGCTCAAACCTCAGATAAATTTTCAAACCTCATAAATTTTCGTTCGGATTCATCAAACCCATCCTAATTTCATCAAACCCATCCTAATTTCTTCAAACCCATGCTAAATTGCTCAAACCTCAGGTAAATTTTCAAACCACATAAATTTTCGTTCGGTTTCATCAAACCCATCCTAATTTCGTCAAACCCATGCTAAATATGTCAAACCTCACATAAATTTTCAAACCACATAAATTTTCGTTCGGTTTCATCAAACCCATCCTAATTTCGTCAAACCCATGCTAAATATGTCAAACCTCACATAAATTTTCAAACCACATAAATTTTCGTTCGGTTTCATCAAACCCATCCTAATTTCTTCAAACCCATGCTAATTTGCTCAAACCTCAGATACATTTTCAAACCTCATAAATTTTCGTTCGGATTCATCAAACCCATCCTAATTTCGTCAAACCCATGCTAATTTTGTCAAACCTCACATAAATTTTCAAACCTCACATAAATTTTCGTTCGGTTTCATCAAACCCATCCTAATTTCTTCAAACCCATGCTAAATTGCTCAAACCTCACATAAATTTTCAAACCACATAAATTTTCGTTCGGTTTCATCAAACCCATCCTAATTTCATCAAACCCATCCTAATTTCTTCAAACCCATGCTAAATTGCTCAAACCTCAGGTAAATTTTCAAACCACATAAATTTTCGTTCGGTTTCATCAAACCCATCCTAATTTCGTCAAACCCATGCTAAATATGTCAAACCTCACATAAATTTTCAAACCTCACATAAATTTTCGTTCGGTTTCATCAAACCCATCCTAATTTCTTCAAACCCATGCTAAATTGCTCAAACCTCACATAAATTTTCAAACCACATAAATTTTCGTTCGGTTTCATCAAACCCATCCTAATTTCTTCAAACCCATGCTAATTTGCTCAAACCTCAGATAAATTTTCAAACCTCATAAATTTTCGTTCGGATTCATCAAACCCATCCTAATTTCATCAAACCCATCCTAATTTCTTCAAACCCATGCTAAATTGCTCAAACCTCAGGTAAATTTTCAAACCACATAAATTTTCGTTCGGTTTCATCAAACCCATCCTAATTTCGTCAAACCCATGCTAAATATGTCAAACCTCACATAAATTTTCAAACCACATAAATTTTCGTTCGGTTTCATCAAACCCATCCTAATTTCTTCAAACCCATGCTAATTTGCTCAAACCTCAGATAAATTTTCAAACCTCATAAATTTTCGTTCGGATTCATCAAACCCATCCTAATTTCGTCAAACCCATGCTAATTTTGTCAAACCTCACATAAATTTTCAAACCTCACATAAATTTTCGTTCGGTTTCATCAAACCCATCCTAATTTCTTCAAACCCATGCTAAATTGCTCAAACCTCACATAAATTTTCAAACCACATAAATTTTCGTTCGGTTTCATCAAACCCATCCTAATTTCATCAAACCCATCCTAATTTCTTCAAACCCATGCTAAATTGCTCAAACCTCAGGTAAATTTTCAAACCACATAAATTTTCGTTCGGTTTCATCAAACCCATCCTAATTTCGTCAAACCCATGCTAAATATGTCAAACCTCACATAAATTTTCAAACCTCACATAAATTTTGGTTCGGTTTCATCAAACCCATCCTAATTTCTTCAAACCCATGCTAAATTGCTCAAACCTCACATAAATTTTCAAACCACATAAATTTTCGTTCGGTTTCATCAAACCCATCCTAATTTCTTCAAACCCATGCTAATTTGCTCAAACCTCAGATAAATTTTCAAACCTCATAAATTTTCGTTCGGTTTCATCAAACCCATCCTAATTTCTTCAAACCCATGCTAATTTGCTCAAACCTCAGATAAATTTTCAAACCTCATAAATTTTCGTTCGGATTCATCAAACCCATCCTAATTTCATCAAACCCATCCTAATTTCTTCAAACCCATGCTAAATTGCTCAAACCTCACATACATTTTCAAACCACATAAATTTTCGTTCGGTTTCATCAAACCCATCCTAATTTCATCAAACCCATCCTAATTTCTTCAAACCCATGCTAAATTGCTCAAACCTCAGGTAAATTTTCAAACCACATAAATTTTCGTTCGGTTTCATCAAACCCATCCTAATTTCGTCAAACCCATGCTAAATATGTCAAACCTCACATAAATTTTCAAACCTCACATAAATTTTCGTTCGGTTTCATCAAACCCATCCTAATTTCTTCAAACCCATGCTAAATTGCTCAAACCTCACATAAATTTTCAAACCACATAAATTTTCGTTCGGTTTCATCAAACCCATCCTAATTTCTTCAAACCCATGCTAATTTGCTCAAACCTCAGATAAATTTTCAAACCTCATAAATTTTCGTTCGGATTCATCAAACCCATCCTAATTTCATCAAACCCATCCTAATTTCTTCAAACCCATGCTAAATTGCTCAAACCTCAGGTAAATTTTCAAACCACATAAATTTTCGTTCGGTTTCATCAAACCCATCCTAATTTCGTCAAACCCATGCTAAATATGTCAAACCTCACATAAATTTTCAAACCACATAAATTTTCGTTCGGTTTCATCAAACCCATCCTAATTTCGTCAAACCCATGCTAAATATGTCAAACCTCACATAAATTTTCAAACCACATAAATTTTCGTTCGGTTTCATCAAACCCATCCTAATTTCTTCAAACCCATGCTAATTTGCTCAAACCTCAGATACATTTTCAAACCTCATAAATTTTCGTTCGGATTCATCAAACCCATCCTAATTTCGTCAAACCCATGCTAATTTTGTCAAACCTCACATAAATTTTCAAACCTCACATAAATTTTCGTTCGGTTTCATCAAACCCATCCTAATTTCATCAAACCCATCCTAATTTCTTCAAACCCATGCTAAATTGCTCAAACCTCAGGTAAATTTTCAAACCACATAAATTTTCGTTCGGTTTCATCAAACCCATCCTAATTTCGTCAAACCCATGCTAAATATGTCAAACCTCACATAAATTTTCAAACCTCACATAAATTTTCGTTCGGTTTCATCAAACCCATCCTAATTTCTTCAAACCCATGCTAAATTGCTCAAACCTCACATAAATTTTCAAACCACATAAATTTTCGTTCGGTTTCATCAAACCCATCCTAATTTCTTCAAACCCATGCTAATTTGCTCAAACCTCAGATAAATTTTCAAACCTCATAAATTTTCGTTCGGATTCATCAAACCCATCCTAATTTCATCAAACCCATCCTAATTTCTTCAAACCCATGCTAAATTGCTCAAACCTCAGGTAAATTTTCAAACCACATAAATTTTCGTTCGGTTTCATCAAACAAATCCTAATTTCGTCAAACCCATGCTAAATATGTCAAACCTCACATACATTTTCAAACCACATAAATTTTCGTTCGGTTTCATCAAACCCATCCTAATTTCGTCAAACCCATGCTAATTTTGTCAAACCTCACATAAATTTTCAAACCTCACATAAATTTTCGTTCGGTTTCATCAAACCCATCCTAATTTCTTCAAACCCATGCTAAATTGCTCAAACCTCACATAAATTTTCAAACCACATAAATTTTCGTTCGGTTTCATCAAACCCATCCTAATTTCATCAAACCCATCCTAATTTCTTCAAACCCATGCTAAATTGCTCAAACCTCAGGTAAATTTTCAAACCTCATAAATTTTCGTTCGGATTCATCAAACCCATCCTAATTTCGTCAAACCCATGCTAATTTTGTCAAACCTCACATAAATTTTCAAACCTCACATAAATTTTCGTTCGGTTTCATCAAACCCATCCTAATTTCTTCAAACCCATGCTAAATTGCTCAAACCTCACATAAATTTTCAAACCACATAAATTTTCGTTCGGTTTCATCAAACCCATCCTAATTTCTTCAAACCCATGCTAATTTGCTCAAACCTCAGATAAATTTTCAAACCTCATAAATTTTCGTTCGGTTTCATCAAACCCATCCTAATTTCTTCAAACCCATGCTAATTTGCTCAAACCTCAGATAAATTTTCAAACCTCATAAATTTTCGTTCGGATTCATCAAACCCATCCTAATTTCATCAAACCCATCCTAATTTCTTCAAACCCATGCTAAATTGCTCAAACCTCACATACATTTTCAAACCACATAAATTTTCGTTCGGTTTCATCAAACCCATCCTAATTTCATCAAACCCATCCTAATTTCTTCAAACCCATGCTAAATTGCTCAAACCTCAGGTAAATTTTCAAACCACATAAATTTTCGTTCGGTTTCATCAAACCCATCCTAATTTCGTCAAACCCATGCTAAATATGTCAAACCTCACATAAATTTTCAAACCTCACATAAATTTTCGTTCGGTTTCATCAAACCCATCCTAATTTCTTCAAACCCATGCTAAATTGCTCAAACCTCACATAAATTTTCAAACCACATAAATTTTCGTTCGGTTTCATCAAACCCATCCTAATTTCTTCAAACCCATGCTAATTTGCTCAAACCTCAGATAAATTTTCAAACCTCATAAATTTTCGTTCGGATTCATCAAACCCATCCTAATTTCATCAAACCCATCCTAATTTCTTCAAACCCATGCTAAATTGCTCAAACCTCAGGTAAATTTTCAAACCACATAAATTTTCGTTCGGTTTCATCAAACCCATCCTAATTTCGTCAAACCCATGCTAAATATGTCAAACCTCACATATATTTTCAAACCACATAAATTTTCGTTCGGTTTCATCAAACCCATCCTAATTTCGTCAAACCCATGCTAAATATGTCAAACCTCACATAAATTTTCAAACCACATAAATTTTCGTTCGGTTTCATCAAACCCATCCTAATTTCTTCAAACCCATGCTAATTTGCTCAAACCTCAGATACATTTTCAAACCTCATAAATTTTCGTTCGGATTCATCAAACCCATCCTAATTTCGTCAAACCCATGCTAATTTTGTCAAACCTCACATAAATTTTCAAACCTCACATAAATTTTCGTTCGGTTTCATCAAACCCATCCTAATTTCTTCAAACCCATGCTAAATTGCTCAAACCTCACATAAATTTTCAAACCACATAAATTTTCGTTCGGTTTCATCAAACCCATCCTAATTTCATCAAACCCATCCTAATTTCTTCAAACCCATGCTAAATTGCTCAAACCTCAGGTAAATTTTCAAACCACATAAATTTTCGTTCGGTTTCATCAAACCCATCCTAATTTCGTCAAACCCATGCTAAATATGTCAAACCTCACATAAATTTTCAAACCTCACATAAATTTTCGTTCGGTTTCATCAAACCCATCCTAATTTCTTCAAACCCATGCTAAATTGCTCAAACCTCACATAAATTTTCAAACCACATAAATTTTCGTTCGGTTTCATCAAACCCATCCTAATTTCTTCAAACCCATGCTAATTTGCTCAAACCTCAGATAAATTTTCAAACCTCATAAATTTTCGTTCGGATTCATCAAACCCATCCTAATTTCATCAAACCCATCCTAATTTCTTCAAACCCATGCTAAATTGCTCAAACCTCAGGTAAATTTTCAAACCACATAAATTTTCGTTCGGTTTCATCAAACCCATCCTAATTTCGTCAAACCCATGCTAAATA
Organism: Rutpela maculata; assembly: GCA_936432065.2. Classification (NCBI taxonomy): domain Eukaryota; kingdom Metazoa; phylum Arthropoda; class Insecta; order Coleoptera; family Cerambycidae; genus Rutpela; species Rutpela maculata. The sequence goes on from CAKZFB020000092.1 coordinate 152,936, forward strand.
TGTCAAACCTCACATAAATTTTCAAACCACATAAATTTTCGTTCGGTTTCATCAAACCCATCCTAATTTCTTCAAACCCATGCTAATTTGCTCAAACCTCAGATAAATTTTCAAACCTCATAAATTTTCGTTCGGATTCATCAAACCCATCCTAATTTCGTCAAACCCATGCTAATTTTGTCAAACCTCACATAAATTTTCAAACCTCACATAAATTTTCGTTCGGTTTCATCAAACCCATCCTAATTTCTTCAAACCCATGCTAAATTGCTCAAACCTCACATAAATTTTCAAACCACATAAATTTTCGTTCGGTTTCATCAAACCCATCCTAATTTCATCAAACCCATCCTAATTTCTTCAAACCCATGCTAAATTGCTCAAACCTCAGGTAAATTTTCAAACCACATAAATTTTCGTTCGGTTTCATCAAACCCATCCTAATTTCGTCAAACCCATGCTAAATATGTCAAACCTCACATAAATTTTCAAACCTCACATAAATTTTGGTTCGGTTTCATCAAACCCATCCTAATTTCTTCAAACCCATGCTAAATTGCTCAAACCTCACATAAATTTTCAAACCACATAAATTTTCGTTCGGTTTCATCAAACCCATCCTAATTTCTTCAAACCCATGCTAATTTGCTCAAACCTCAGATAAATTTTCAAACCTCATAAATTTTCGTTCGGTTTCATCAAACCCATCCTAATTTCTTCAAACCCATGCTAATTTGCTCAAACCTCAGATAAATTTTCAAACCTCATAAATTTTCGTTCGGATTCATCAAACCCATCCTAATTTCATCAAACCCATCCTAATTTCTTCAAACCCATGCTAAATTGCTCAAACCTCACATACATTTTCAAACCACATAAATTTTCGTTCGGTTTCATCAAACCCATCCTAATTTCATCAAACCCATCCTAATTTCTTCAAACCCATGCTAAATTGCTCAAACCTCAGGTAAATTTTCAAACCACATAAATTTTCGTTCGGTTTCATCAAACCCATCCTAATTTCGTCAAACCCATGCTAAATATGTCAAACCTCACATAAATTTTCAAACCTCACATAAATTTTCGTTCGGTTTCATCAAACCCATCCTAATTTCTTCAAACCCATGCTAAATTGCTCAAACCTCACATAAATTTTCAAACCACATAAATTTTCGTTCGGTTTCATCAAACCCATCCTAATTTCTTCAAACCCATGCTAATTTGCTCAAACCTCAGATAAATTTTCAAACCTCATAAATTTTCGTTCGGATTCATCAAACCCATCCTAATTTCATCAAACCCATCCTAATTTCTTCAAACCCATGCTAAATTGCTCAAACCTCAGGTAAATTTTCAAACCACATAAATTTTCGTTCGGTTTCATCAAACCCATCCTAATTTCGTCAAACCCATGCTAAATATGTCAAACCTCACATAAATTTTCAAACCACATAAATTTTCGTTCGGTTTCATCAAACCCATCCTAATTTCGTCAAACCCATGCTAAATATGTCAAACCTCACATAAATTTTCAAACCACATAAATTTTCGTTCGGTTTCATCAAACCCATCCTAATTTCTTCAAACCCATGCTAATTTGCTCAAACCTCAGATACATTTTCAAACCTCATAAATTTTCGTTCGGATTCATCAAACCCATCCTAATTTCGTCAAACCCATGCTAATTTTGTCAAACCTCACATAAATTTTCAAACCTCACATAAATTTTCGTTCGGTTTCATCAAACCCATCCTAATTTCTTCAAAACCATGCTAAATTGCTCAAACCTCACATAAATTTTCAAACCACATAAATTTTCGTTCGGTTTCATCAAACCCATCCTAATTTCATCAAACCCATCCTAATTTCTTCAAACCCATGCTAAATTGCTCAAACCTCAGGTAAATTTTCAAACCACATAAATTTTCGTTCGGTTTCATCAAACCCATCCTAATTTCGTCAAACCCATGCTAAATATGTCAAACCTCACATAAATTTTCAAACCTCACATAAATTTTCGTTCGGTTTCATCAAACCCATCCTAATTTCTTCAAACCCATGCTAAATTGCTCAAACCTCACATAAATTTTCAAACCACATAAATTTTCGTTCGGTTTCATTAAACCCATCCTAATTTCTTCAAACCCATGCTAATTTGCTCAAACCTCAGATAAATTTTCAAACCTCATAAATTTTCGTTCGGATTCATCAAACCCATCCTAATTTCATCAAACCCATCCTAATTTCTTCAAACCCATGCTAAATTGCTCAAACCTCAGGTAAATTTTCAAACCACATAAATTTTCGTTCGGTTTCATCAAACCCATCCTAATTTCGTCAAACCCATGCTAAATATGTCAAACCTCACATAAATTTTCAAACCACATAAATTTTCGTTCGGTTTCATCAAACCCATCCTAATTTCTTCAAACCCATGCTAATTTGCTCAAACCTCAGATAAATTTTCAAACCTCATAAATTTTCGTTCGGATTCATCAAACCCATCCTAATTTCGTCAAACCCATGCTAATTTTGTCAAACCTCACATAAATTTTCAAACCTCACATAAATTTTCGTTCGGTTTCATCAAACCCATCCTAATTTCTTCAAACCCATGCTAAATTGCTCAAACCTCACATAAATTTTCAAACCACATAAATTTTCGTTCGGTTTCATCAAACCCATCCTAATTTCATCAAACCCATCCTAATTTCTTCAAACCCATGCTAAATTGCTCAAACCTCAGGTAAATTTTCAAACCACATAAATTTTCGTTCGGTTTCATCAAACCCATCCTAATTTCGTCAAACCCATGCTAAATATGTCAAACCTCACATAAATTTTCAAACCTCACATAAATTTTGGTTCGGTTTCATCAAACCCATCCTAATTTCTTCAAACCCATGCTAAATTGCTCAAACCTCACATAAATTTTCAAACCACATAAATTTTCGTTCGGTTTCATCAAACCCATCCTAATTTCTTCAAACCCATGCTAATTTGCTCAAACCTCAGATAAATTTTCAAACCTCATAAATTTTCGTTCGGTTTCATCAAACCCATCCTAATTTCTTCAAACCCATGCTAATTTGCTCAAACCTCAGATAAATTTTCAAACCTCATAAATTTTCGTTCGGATTCATCAAACCCATCCTAATTTCATCAAACCCATCCTAATTTCTTCAAACCCATGCTAAATTGCTCAAACCTCACATACATTTTCAAACCACATAAATTTTCGTTCGGTTTCATCAAACCCATCCTAATTTCATCAAACCCATCCTAATTTCTTCAAACCCATGCTAAATTGCTCAAACCTCAGGTAAATTTTCAAACCACATAAATTTTCGTTCGGTTTCATCAAACCCATCCTAATTTCGTCAAACCCATGCTAAATATGTCAAACCTCACATAAATTTTCAAACCTCACATAAATTTTGGTTCGGTTTCATCAAACCCATCCTAATTTCTTCAAACCCATGCTAAATTGCTCAAACCTCACATAAATTTTCAAACCACATAAATTTTCGTTCGGTTTCATCAAACCCATCCTAATTTCTTCAAACCCATGCTAATTTGCTCAAACCTCAGATAAATTTTCAAACCTCATAAATTTTCGTTCGGTTTCATCAAACCCATCCTAATTTCTTCAAACCCATGCTAATTTGCTCAAACCTCAGATAAATTTTCAAACCTCATAAATTTTCGTTCGGATTCATCAAACCCATCCTAATTTCATCAAACCCATCCTAATTTCTTCAAACCCATGCTAAATTGCTCAAACCTCACATACATTTTCAAACCACATAAATTTTCGTTCGGTTTCATCAAACCCATCCTAATTTCATCAAACCCATCCTAATTTCTTCAAACCCATGCTAAATTGCTCAAACCTCAGGTAAATTTTCAAACCACATAAATTTTCGTTCGGTTTCATCAAACCCATCCTAATTTCGTCAAACCCATGCTAAATATGTCAAACCTCACATAAATTTTCAAACCTCACATAAATTTTCGTTCGGTTTCATCAAACCCATCCTAATTTCTTCAAACCCATGCTAAATTGCTCAAACCTCACATAAATTTTCAAACCACATAAATTTTCGTTCGGTTTCATCAAACCCATCCTAATTTCTTCAAACCCATGCTAATTTGCTCAAACCTCAGATAAATTTTCAAACCTCATAAATTTTCGTTCGGATTCATCAAACCCATCCTAATTTCATCAAACCCATCCTAATTTCTTCAAACCCATGCTAAATTGCTCAAACCTCAGGTAAATTTTCAAACCACATAAATTTTCGTTCGGTTTCATCAAACCCATCCTAATTTCGTCAAACCCATGCTAAATATGTCAAACCTCACATAAATTTTCAAACCACATAAATTTTCGTTCGGTTTCATCAAACCCATCCTAATTTCGTCAAACCCATGCTAAATATGTCAAACCTCACATAAATTTTCAAACCACATAAATTTTCGTTCGGTTTCATCAAACCCATCCTAATTTCTTCAAACCCATGCTAATTTGCTCAAACCTCAGATACATTTTCAAACCTCATAAATTTTCGTTCGGATTCATCAAACCCATCCTAATTTCGTCAAACCCATGCTAATTTTGTCAAACCTCACATAAATTTTCAAACCTCACATAAATTTTCGTTCGGTTTCATCAAACCCATCCTAATTTCTTCAAACCCATGCTAAATTGCTCAAACCTCACATAAATTTTCAAACCACATAAATTTTCGTTCGGTTTCATCAAACCCATCCTAATTTCATCAAACCCATCCTAATTTCTTCAAACCCATGCTAAATTGCTCAAACCTCAGGTAAATTTTCAAACCACATAAATTTTCGTTCGGTTTCATCAAACCCATCCTAATTTCGTCAAACCCATGCTAAATATGTCAAACCTCACATAAATTTTCAAACCTCACATAAATTTTCGTTCGGTTTCATCAAACCCATCCTAATTTCTTCAAACCCATGCTAAATTGCTCAAACCTCACATAAATTTTCAAACCACATAAATTTTCGTTCGGTTTCATCAAACCCATCCTAATTTCTTCAAACCCATGCTAATTTGCTCAAACCTCAGATAAATTTTCAAACCTCATAAATTTTCGTTCGGATTCATCAAACCCATCCTAATTTCATCAAACCCATCCTAATTTCTTCAAACCCATGCTAAATTGCTCAAACCTCAGGTAAATTTTCAAACCACATAAATTTTCGTTCGGTTTCATCAAACCCATCCTAATTTCGTCAAACCCATGCTAAATATGTCAAACCTCACATAAATTTTCAAACCACATAAATTTTCGTTCGGTTTCATCAAACCCATCCTAATTTCTTCAAACCCATGCTAATTTGCTCAAACCTCAGATAAATTTTCAAACCTCATAAATTTTCGTTCGGATTCATCAAACCCATCCTAATTTCGTCAAACCCATGCTAATTTTGTCAAACCTCACATAAATTTTCAAACCTCACATAAATTTTCGTTCGGTTTCATCAAACCCATCCTAATTTCTTCAAACCCATGCTAAATTGCTCAAACCTCACATAAATTTTCAAACCACATAAATTTTCGTTCGGTTTCATCAAACCCATCCTAATTTCATCAAACCCATCCTAATTTCTTCAAACCCATGCTAAATTGCTCAAACCTCAGGTAAATTTTCAAACCACATAAATTTTCGTTCGGTTTCATCAAACCCATCCTAATTTCGTCAAACCCATGCTAAATATGTCAAACCTCACATAAATTTTCAAACCTCACATAAATTTTGGTTCGGTTTCATCAAACCCATCCTAATTTCTTCAAACCCATGCTAAATTGCTCAAACCTCACATAAATTTTCAAACCACATAAATTTTCGTTCGGTTTCATCAAACCCATCCTAATTTCTTCAAACCCATGCTAATTTGCTCAAACCTCAGATAAATTTTCAAACCTCATAAATTTTCGTTCGGTTTCATCAAACCCATCCTAATTTCTTCAAACCCATGCTAATTTGCTCAAACCTCAGATAAATTTTCAAACCTCATAAATTTTCGTTCGGATTCATCAAACCCATCCTAATTTCATCAAACCCATCCTAATTTCTTCAAACCCATGCTAAATTGCTCAAACCTCACATACATTTTCAAACCACATAAATTTTCGTTCGGTTTCATCAAACCCATCCTAATTTCATCAAACCCATCCTAATTTCTTCAAACCCATGCTAAATTGCTCAAACCTCAGGTAAATTTTCAAACCACATAAATTTTCGTTCGGTTTCATCAAACCCATCCTAATTTCGTCAAACCCATGCTAAATATGTCAAACCTCACATAAATTTTCAAACCTCACATAAATTTTCGTTCGGTTTCATCAAACCCATCCTAATTTCTTCAAACCCATGCTAAATTGCTCAAACCTCACATAAATTTTCAAACCACATAAATTTTCGTTCGGTTTCATCAAACCCATCCTAATTTCTTCAAACCCATGCTAATTTGCTCAAACCTCAGATAAATTTTCAAACCTCATAAATTTTCGTTCGGATTCATCAAACCCATCCTAATTTCATCAAACCCATCCTAATTTCTTCAAACCCATGCTAAATTGCTCAAACCTCAGGTAAATTTTCAAACCACATAAATTTTCGTTCGGTTTCATCAAACCCATCCTAATTTCGTCAAACCCATGCTAAATATGTCAAACCTCACATAAATTTTCAAACCACATAAATTTTCGTTCGGTTTCATCAAACCCATCCTAATTTCGTCAAACCCATGCTAAATATGTCAAACCTCACATAAATTTTCAAACCACATAAATTTTCGTTCGGTTTCATCAAACCCATCCTAATTTCTTCAAACCCATGCTAATTTGCTCAAACCTCAGATACATTTTCAAACCTCATAAATTTTCGTTCGGATTCATCAAACCCATCCTAATTTCGTCAAACCCATGCTAATTTTGTCAAACCTCACATAAATTTTCAAACCTCACATAAATTTTCGTTCGGTTTCATCAAACCCATCCTAATTTCTTCAAACCCATGCTAAATTGCTCAAACCTCACATAAATTTTCAAACCACATAAATTTTCGTTCGGTTTCATCAAACCCATCCTAATTTCATCAAACCCATCCTAATTTCTTCAAACCCATGCTAAATTGCTCAAACCTCAGGTAAATTTTCAAACCACATAAATTTTCGTTCGGTTTCATCAAACCCATCCTAATTTCGTCAAACCCATGCTAAATATGTCAAACCTCACATAAATTTTCAAACCTCACATAAATTTTCGTTCGGTTTCATCAAACCCATCCTAATTTCTTCAAACCCATGCTAAATTGCTCAAACCTCACATAAATTTTCAAACCACATAAATTTTCGTTCGGTTTCATCAAACCCATCCTAATTTCTTCAAACCCATGCTAATTTGCTCAAACCTCAGATAAATTTTCAAACCTCATAAATTTTCGTTCGGATTCATCAAACCCATCCTAATTTCATCAAACCCATCCTAATTTCTTCAAACCCATGCTAAATTGCTCAAACCTCAGGTAAATTTTCAAACCACATAAATTTTCGTTCGGTTTCATCAAACCCATCCTAATTTCGTCAAACCCATGCTAAATATGTCAAACCTCACATAAATTTTCAAACCACATAAATTTTCGTTCGGTTTCATCAAACCCATCCTAATTTCTTCAAACCCATGCTAATTTGCTCAAACCTCAGATAAATTTTCAAACCTCATAAATTTTCGTTCGGATTCATCAAACCCATCCTAATTTCGTCAAACCCATGCTAATTTTGTCAAACCTCACATAAATTTTCAAACCTCACATAAATTTTCGTTCGGTTTCATCAAACCCATCCTAATTTCTTCAAACCCATGCTAAATTGCTCAAACCTCACATAAATTTTCAAACCACATAAATTTTCGTTCGGTTTCATCAAACCCATCCTAATTTCATCAAACCCATCCTAATTTCTTCAAACCCATGCTAAATTGCTCAAACCTCAGGTAAATTTTCAAACCACATACATTTTCGTTCGGTTTCATCAAACCCATCCTAATTTCGTCAAACCCATGCTAAATATGTCAAACCTCACATAAATTTTCAAACCTCACATAAATTTTGGTTCGGTTTCATCAAACCCATCCTAATTTCTTCAAACCCATGCTAAATTGCTCAAACCTCACATAAATTTTCAAACCACATAAATTTTCGTTCGGTTTCATCAAACCCATCCTAATTTCTTCAAACCCATGCTAATTTGCTCAAACCTCAGATAAATTTTCAAACCTCATAAATTTTCGTTCGGTTTCATCAAACCCATCCTAATTTCTTCAAACCCATGCTAATTTGCTCAAACCTCAGATAAATTTTCAAACCTCATAAATTTTCGTTCGGATTCATCAAACCCATCCTAATTTCATCAAACCCATCCTAATTTCTTCAAACCCATGCTAAATTGCTCAAACCTCACATACATTTTCAAACCACATAAATTTTCGTTCGGTTTCATCAAACCCATCCTAATTTCATCAAACCCATCCTAATTTCTTCAAACCCATGCTAAATTGCTCAAACCTCAGGTAAATTTTCAAACCACATAAATTTTCGTTCGGTTTCATCAAACCCATCCTAATTTCGTCAAACCCATGCTAAATATGTCAAACCTCACATAAATTTTCAAACCTCACATAAATTTTCGTTCGGTTTCATCAAACCCATCCTAATTTCTTCAAACCCATGCTAAATTGCTCAAACCTCACATAAATTTTCAAATCACATAAATTTTCGTTCGGTTTCATCAAACCCATCCTAATTTCTTCAAACCCATGCTAATTTGCTCAAACCTCAGATAAATTTTCAAACCTCATAAATTTTCGTTCGGATTCATCAAACCCATCCTAATTTCATCAAACCCATCCTAATTTCTTCAAACCCATGCTAAATTGCTCAAACCTCAGGTAAATTTTCAAACCACATAAATTTTCGTTCGGTTTCATCAAACCCATCCTAATTTCGTCAAACCCATGCTAAATATGTCAAACCTCACATAAATTTTCAAACCACATAAATTTTCGTTCGGTTTCATCAAACCCATCCTAATTTCTTCAAACCCATGCTAATTTGCTCAAACCTCAGATAAATTTTCAAACCTCATAAATTTTCGTTCGGATTCATCAAACCCATCCTAATTTCGTCAAACCCATGCTAATTTTGTCAAACCTCACATAAATTTTCAAACCTCACATAAATTTTCGTTCGGTTTCATCAAACCCATCCTAATTTCTTCAAACCCATGCTAAATTGCTCAAACCTCACATAAATTTTCAAACCACATAAATTTTCGTTCGGTTTCATCAAACCCATCCTAATTTCATCAAACCCATCCTAATTTCTTCAAACCCATGCTAAATTGCTCAAACCTCAGGTAAATTTTCAAACCACATAAATTTTCGTTCGGTTTCATCAAACCCATCCTAATTTCGTCAAACCCATGCTAAATATGTCAAACCTCACATAAATTTTCAAACCTCACATAAATTTTGGTTCGGTTTCATCAAACCCATCCTAATTTCTTCAAACCCATGCTAAATTGCTCAAACCTCACATAAATTTTCAAACCACATAAATTTTCGTTCGGTTTCATCAAACCCATCCTAATTTCTTCAAACCCATGCTAATTTGCTCAAACCTCAGATAAATTTTCAAACCTCATAAATTTTCGTTCGGTTTCATCAAACCCATCCTAATTTCTTCAAACCCATGCTAATTTGCTCAAACCTCAGATAAATTTTCAAACCTCATAAATTTTCGTTCGGATTCATCAAACCCATCCTAATTTCATCAAACCCATCCTAATTTCTTCAAACCCATGCTAAATTGCTCAAACCTCACATACATTTTCAAACCACATAAATTTTCGTTCGGTTTCATCAAACCCATCCTAATTTCATCAAACCCATCCTAATTTCTTCAAACCCATGCTAAATTGCTCAAACCTCAGGTAAATTTTCAAACCACATAAATTTTCGTTCGGTTTCATCAAACCCATCCTAATTTCGTCAAACCCATGCTAAATATGTCAAACCTCACATAAATTTTCAAACCTCACATAAATTTTCGTTCGGTTTCATCAAACCCATCCTAATTTCTTCAAACCCATGCTAAATTGCTCAAACCTCACATAAATTTTCAAACCACATAAATTTTCGTTCGGTTTCATCAAACCCATCCTAATTTCTTCAAACCCATGCTAATTTGCTCAAACCTCAGATAAATTTTCAAACCTCATAAATTTTCGTTCGGATTCATCAAACCCATCCTAATTTCATCAAACCCATCCTAATTTCTTCAAACCCATGCTAAATTGCTCAAACCTCAGGTAAATTTTCAAACCACATAAATTTTCGTTCGGTTTCATCAAACCCATCCTAATTTCGTCAAACCCATGCTAAATATGTCAAACCTCACATAAATTTTCAAACCACATAAATTTTCGTTCGGTTTCATCAAACCCATCCTAATTTCGTCAAACCCATGCTAAATATGTCAAACCTCACATAAATTTTCAAACCACATAAATTTTCGTTCGGTTTCATCAAACCCATCCTAATTTCTTCAAACCCATGCTAATTTGCTCAAACCTCAGATACATTTTCAAACCTCATAAATTTTCGTTCGGATTCATCAAACCCATCCTAATTTCGTCAAACCCATGCTAATTTTGTCAAACCTCACATAAATTTTCAAACCTCACATAAATTTTCGTTCGGTTTCATCAAACCCATCCTAATTTCTTCAAACCCATGCTAAATTGCTCAAACCTCACATAAATTTTCAAACCACATAAATTTTCGTTCGGTTTCATCAAACCCATCCTAATTTCATCAAACCCATCCTAATTTCTTCAAACCCATGCTAAATTGCTCAAACCTCAGGTAAATTTTCAAACCACATAAATTTTCGTTCGGTTTCATCAAACCCATCCTAATTTCGTCAAACCCATGCTAAATATGTCAAACCTCACATAAATTTTCAAACCTCACATAAATTTTCGTTCGGTTTCATCAAACCCATCCTAATTTCTTCAAACCCATGCTAAATTGCTCAAACCTCACATAAATTTTCAAACCACATAAATTTTCGTTCGGTTTCATCAAACCCATCCTAATTTCTTCAAACCCATGCTAATTTGCTCAAACCTCAGATAAATTTTCAAACCTCATAAATTTTCGTTCGGATTCATCAAACCCATCCTAATTTCATCAAACCCATCCTAATTTCTTCAAACCCATGCTAAATTGCTCAAACCTCAGGTAAATTTTCAAACCACATAAATTTTCGTTCGGTTTCATCAAACCCATCCTAATTTCGTCAAACCCATGCTAAATATGTCAAACCTCACATAAATTTTCAAACCACATAAATTTTCGTTCGGTTTCATCAAACCCATCCTAATTTCTTCAAACCCATGCTAATTTGCTCAAACCTCAGATAAATTTTCAAACCTCATAAATTTTCGTTCGGATTCATCAAACCCATCCTAATTTCGTCAAACCCATGCTAATTTTGTCAAACCTCACATAAATTTTCAAACCTCACATAAATTTTCGTTCGGTTTCATCAAACCCATCCTAATTTCTTCAAACCCATGCTAAATTGCTCAAACCTCACATAAATTTTCAAACCACATAAATTTTCGTTCGGTTTCATCAAACCCATCCTAATTTCATCAAACCCATCCTAATTTCTTCAAACCCATGCTAAATTGCTCAAACCTCAGGTAAATTTTCAAACCACATAAATTTTCGTTCGGTTTCATCAAACCCATCCTAATTTCGTCAAACCCATGCTAAATATGTCAAACCTCACATAAATTTTCAAACCTCACATAAATTTTGGTTCGGTTTCATCAAACCCATCCTAATTTCTTCAAACCCATGCTAAATTGCTCAAACCTCACATAAATTTTCAAACCACATAAATTTTCGTTCGGTTTCATCAAACCCATCCTAATTTCTTCAAACCCATGCTAATTTGCTCAAACCTCAGATAAATTTTCAAACCTCATAAATTTTCGTTCGGTTTCATCAAACCCATCCTAATTTCTTCAAACCCATGCTAATTTGCTCAAACCTCAGATAAATTTTCAAACCTCATAAATTTTCGTTCGGATTCATCAAACCCATCCTAATTTCATCAAACCCATCCTAATTTCTTCAAACCCATGCTAAATTGCTCAAACCTCACATACATTTTCAAACCACATAAATTTTCGTTCGGTTTCATCAAACCCATCCTAATTTCATCAAACCCATCCTAATTTCTTCAAACCCATGCTAAATTGCTCAAACCTCAGGTAAATTTTCAAACCACATAAATTTTCGTTCGGTTTCATCAAACCCATCCTAATTTCGTCAAACCAATGCTAAATATGTCAAACCTCACATAAATTTTCAAACCTCACATAAATTTTCGTTCGGTTTCATCAAACCCATCCTAATTTCTTCAAACCCATGCTAAATTGCTCAAACCTCACATAAATTTTCAAACCACATAAATTTTCGTTCGGTTTCATCAAACCCATCCTAATTTCTTCAAACCCATGCTAATTTGCTCAAACCTCAGATAAATTTTCAAACCTCATAAATTTTCGTTCGGATTCATCAAACCCATCCTAATTTCATCAAACCCATCCTAATTTCTTCAAACCCATGCTAAATTGCTCAAACCTCAGGTAAATTTTCAAACCACATAAATTTTCGTTCGGTTTCATCAAACCCATCCTAATTTCGTCAAACCCATGCTAAATATGTCAAACCTCACATAAATTTTCAAACCACATAAATTTTCGTTCGGTTTCATCAAACCCATCCTAATTTCTTCAAACCCATGCTAATTTGCTCAAACCTCAGATACATTTTCAAACCTCATAAATTTTCGTTCGGATTCATCAAACCCATCCTAATTTCGTCAAACCCATGCTAATTTTGTCAAACCTCACATAAATTTTCAAACCTCACATAAATTTTCGTTCGGTTTCATCAAACCCATCCTAATTTCTTCAAACCCATGCTAAATTGCTCAAACCTCACATAAATTTTCAAACCACATAAATTTTCGTTCGGTTTCATCAAACCCATCCTAATTTCATCAAACCCATCCTAATTTCTTCAAACCCATGCTAAATTGCTCAAACCTCAGGTAAATTTTCAAACCACATAAATTTTCGTTCGGTTTCATCAAACCCATCCTAATTTCGTCAAACCCATGCTAAATATGTCAAACCTCACATAAATTTTCAAACCTCACATAAATTTTCGTTCGGTTTCATCAAACCCATCCTAATTTCTTCAAACCCATGCTAAATTGCTCAAACCTCACATAAATTTTCAAACCACATAAATTTTCGTTCGGTTTCATCAAACCCATCCTAATTTCTTCAAACCCATGCTAATTTGCTCAAACCTCAGATAAATTTTCAAACCTCATAAATTTTCGTTCGGATTCATCAAACCCATCC